>CM060093.1:11737062-11964562 GCA_030522485.1 Stenchaetothrips biformis | reverse complement strand
ACGAACGGCGCATCATCTGATCACGATCGGCCGTGGAGCGCGGCGAGGCGAGGCGAACGGGCGGCGGTTATTGGACTTTGGTTCAAACGAAGAAGAAAAAAAATACTTTTAAAAAAATCCACACGTACTTGAAAACACACGCGTGTGCGGCTAATTAACTACATAAAAGGAGGCCTGGAATAAATGGTTTCCAACCTCCGAAAAAAAAATAATTGAATATTAATTCGCTGCTATCATTTGTATCAACGTTGAGTCTTGCAATAAAAAGTGTGCGTGCTCGCTGTGGTTCGCGTTATTTGTTTAATCACGGATGATTCGATAATCCCGTTTCGCTTCCCCGGTCCGCTTCACTTTTCAGTCCAGCTCCTTCAGACGGCCCAACAATCCAAGCCAGGCCGATAATGAGATGTGTGCCGCCATCTTGGGTCCCGACGGCCGGACAGCCAGTGCGCAGAGCCACGGCCCAGGCAGCGCATTCACTCCACACGCCAACAATGCAAGGCTTAATTGTTATTTATGGCGAGAATCGGTCGCCCCGCCCCGCCCCGCCCCGCCCCGCCCGGAGCAGTGACAGGGTGGCGAGCACGCCGCGGCAATGCGTGCTGCGCGCAGCGTGCGTGGACGTGGAGGCCCCTGTTGAGTCGTCTCGTGGCTCTGTCTCTCTCGCACCCCAGTGGAGCGCCCCGTGAGTGCGACAGAGACGGAGCGACATCGTCATTGTGTGACGGGCTGCGTGCGGCAGGGAGGTGCGCCCCGGACGCAGCCCGTGCGAACGCTCAGCCGCCCTCGTATCGAGATGAGATAGGTACCGGACCGGTGCTCCGCGCGAAGCTTGGCCTGCTCCACGTGTCGTCCCGCAGGCCGATTCCGAACACCGGTTCCGTCGCGCTGTCTCTCTCGCACCCACGCGGGGCCCCATTGGGGTGCGAGAGAGACAGAGCGACAGCGCAAAATTAGTCCGGTGGCGAGGTCCTGCCGCACGACCACCGCGGAGGGAAAAATCAATTTATTGGCCGAGGTCGGGACTCGAACCCACGCCCGCGACGCGCGGCGACGGAAAAAAAAAGCCGGAGGCAGCGGCGGCCATTTGCAGTGCCATTGTTTCGGTTGCAGCGCTTCTAATTGGCCGCAGTCCGCGCAGGTGAACGCGCACCGAAAAAGATTATCCCAAAGTGGTGTGCGGGAGCGGGAAAAAGTGACACGGTTGAAAATTAATGTTTTTATGATTGCGGTCAGGTTATAGGTTTGCGGAGCCCGGCGGGGCGGGGACTCTAGCGGCTTCCGCTGGGCCGCCGGGCAGAGCGCGTTTCGAGAAAATTTACGCCCGATACAAACGACTTTTTCAGTCCGAAAAAGCGAAAACGCATCAATCATAGCTCGGACGCACGCACTCCAGCGCGGGCTGGATAGCAGCGCTGTCGCTCTGTCTCTCTCGCACTCCGGGGGCGTCCCGAGCGGGTGCGAGAGAGACACAGCGACTGTTGAGGCAGCCCGGCCGCGCGACCCCCGCGCCACCGGAACGACGCGGTATCATTTTCCTCCTTGTTTTTGTTGGAGTTGCGTCGGTGAACTCAACTGTTGCTGCAATGATTAATCTAGGCACCGGCGGCCCGCGAGCGTCCAGTCGATCATGCTCAGTGTTTTTCTGGGAAACAGCGCTGCTTTCGGCCGCCATGTTGGCGGCGCAAGGCACAGTGGGCATTTCTCCCAGAAAGGATTCATCAGTCGGTGCAGCACGCAGAGATCATACACGCGGATTTGCATCAGAGCGAGAAATTGGTGAAGTTCGGTTCGGGGCAGCGCCTCGGATATGTCGTATGAGAGCAGCGCTCTCGTCGCTCTGTCTCTGTCGCACTCGCGGGGCGAGGTGCACGTGAGACAGAGCGACGAAGGTGCCACTCCTAATGTCTCAAACTTGCCTCGCGTGCGTCCGTGTGTGTGGCTTAGTGGCTCTGGATGCTGGAACGAGCCTGACATGGGGCGGATGGCGGCGTGGGGAGGGTGTCTCATTTCGAACAGTGTCGCTCTCTCTTTCTCTCTCTCTCTCTCTCTCTCTCTCTCTCTCTCTCTCTCTCTCTCTCTCTCTCTCTCTCTCTCTCTCTCTCTCTCTCTCTCTCTCCGACACCCTCGTGGCCGCCCCCTCAAATTACGGTAAAAAATATAACGCCCCTTGTCCCTGGGTCCACACAGCATACGCGGCGTCCGCGACCCGTGCCAGCCCCACTAACTCATTGCCCCTTAGCGCTCCATTCAAGAGACTCGCGCGCCAGAGAGAGAGAGTGAGAGAGAGCAGGACGCAGACGTCTTTGAGGCGCCCCCGAGAGAGAGAGAGAGAGAGAGCGAGACAGATGCAGACGTCTCTTTGATGCCCACAGGGCACACTGCACCGCTCGCTGAGTTATAGAAGCATAAACACGTTACGAGCGAATTTGACGGAGTCAAAATATTGAACCGTGTCGCTGAGCGCGCAGTCCGAGTCCGCACAGTAGCTCTGTCTCTCTCGCCCTCGCGGAGCGTCCCGCTGGGGTGCGAGAGAGACAGAGAGACCGTTCGGAGGCGGCCCGCAGGCGCATTGAAAACCGCAGTTGTTGTTGATCGCGCGGTTTGGGGCGTAAAAACGTCGCCGTAAAAGCCTGTTTGCGTTTTTGCCGCGTGATTTGCAAACTGCAGCGCAGAAAAACGGAGCGGACCTGAGTCACTCTGTACAACAAATAATAACAACAACAGCAATAATAAAAATTCCAATGCTCATGCATTGCGTGGTGTTCCGCTAATTTAAAAAATAGTTGTGAAAGTAGTTTTTTATTGCCAACCAGGCATGGGCAGGAAAGTAAAGTAAAGTACCGCGGTACCAGGTGGTACAGGTGGTATAGGCGTCGGTTCCCGGTACCGGGGTCGACGGATCGAGTCCCACTTTTTCTCAACATTTTTCGAATGACCCGCTCACTGCGGCTCCATCCCTGCCGCGTCTAGAGCCCGGCTGACGCCGCATCTACCATGAGCCGTGGTGGCTGAGATCGCTAAGGCGTCGGACTTGAACAGTAAGGTCCGGGGATCGAATCCCAACATTTGAATACATTTTACGACTGCCTCCCTCATCCCAATGCGACTCAAACCCGTCGTCGGACACTCGGCAGACGTGCAGTCGTGTTAGCGCAGTGGTCTAGATCATTTGTCGTCCACTATGCTTGGGTGTCTAAAAAGCAGTCCGCTTCGGCGGATTGGCCTCGGCACTGGTTCGATCCCCGGTCGTTCCAGCCACTCGCAATTGGTCGCGAGTGGGTCCATTCTGATTCGTCGGTTTGGAGTTGATAAGTCCTTTGAAGCTGGCCCTTCACACTGCATGTTCGGTAGAGAGCGCCGGACAGCGGGGGTACCACTGTGGGTACCACTGACCACCCCGCGAAAACCAAAGGCTCTCAACCCCCGCCCTTCACCCGGCCCACATCAGATGAGAACCCCTGGGGTCGCCGCCTGGAATGCACCGGTTCCCCCGATCCACCGAAGTTGCAGGCGGTCCTCCCTACTGTGTGGGGAGGTGGGAGAAGGGCCCCCATTTTTTCTTCTTTTTTTTTCCTCCAAGTTCTTTTGTTGGATGCGCCGCTGTACAGTGGTTTGCAGCGCATGGAGTCCGTGGTACGCTCCTGTCGGAACCCCTAAAAATATAATACTAAAATAATGATAACCGCCACCCACCGGTACAGCAACAACAACAACAACAACAACAACAACAACAACAACAAACAAGTGTGTGTGTGTTCTCCGATAACGAAGTGGCTGAAAGCTCAATCCGGTGCGGCCAGCCGGCGCTCCGCGTTCTGTTGTCTGGCGTGTGACTTTCCGCGTGTTATTCGCAATGCTAAACGCTATCCGCAGCGCTAAATGTTATTCGCACCGTCACGGTCGACGGCGCTTTCCAATTCGGTAGCCGCGGCGGGTGCACGCACTCTCTCTCTCTCTCTCTCTCTCTCTCTCTCTCTCTCTCTCTCTCTCTCTCTCTCTCTCTCTCTCTCTCTCTCTCTCTCTCTCTCTCTCTCTCTCTCTCTCTCTCTCTCTCTCTCTCTCTCTCTCTCTCTCTCTCTCTCACACACATACGCACTCTCAGCCTGCGCCCGCGCTGACGCCCTATTTATCATTTTCGCTCCGGGAGGATGTGCAAATTAATGTTGTGGCTGCAGTCGTATTCCCGGCAGCAGCAGCCAGCGGCGCGCGGTTTTACAGCGAACGCGCCGCGTTTAGACGCAACAAAGGACGCGAGTGGATTTAAACTGTCTGGCGCGATACGCATCGCGACGCGCCCCGCCGCGCTTCTGACGCGGCCTGGAAATCGGGCGGGGCGATGCATGATGCATGGCTGGACGCAATTTACTTCTCAGACATTGTTTTCCGCAATGTTTCGCGCTCAGGGTCGATTCTGCGTCGCGAAAATGGCCAGCTGATTTTTGTCAATGTCAATGCCCTCCCTCAACATGGTGGTGTATTCTTAGACTGCTTCCAGTCGAGGCAGCCGACAGTACTCATTGGTTCCTCGAACGGCTCGCGGTGATGTTGTTGTTGTTGTTGTTTTTGTTCCGAAAGCGAAACGCGAGGAAAACAAATTCGGAGGTGTCGCGTCGCGGTGGTGGCGAGGCGCTCTGGCTTCGGAGTTTGCCTGGAAATAACCTCTCGGAAGTGAAACTGGATCACGGGGGTCTTGTGGGGGCCGCGGGGCGCACAGAGGGTACGTTCCGTTCGTACATCACGTGACCCTAGTGTGGGGGGCGTACTCATGTCTTTAAATACGCACTGCAAGCTGAGCTTGTCATGGGACGACAGTGGGGTTGGACGAGCGGCTGGAAATCCGTCTTGAGTGGTGAGGACTGCGCCATAGGTATACACCGCCGCGCTCCATTCCGCGAAACCCTTTCTGCCTGGAAGCTTTTGGTGGCGTTCTCACTTCCATTTGGGTGCGTCGTCGTCCGTAGGATGTCAGTCTGTCTGTCCGCGTGCCCGTCTGACGGAGAGAGAGAGAGAGAGAGAGAGAGAGAGAGAGAGAGAGAGAGAGAGAGAGAGAGAGAGAGAGAGAGAGAGAGAGAGAGAGAGAGAGAGAGAGAGAGAGAGAGAGAGAGAGAGAGAGAGAGAGAGAGAGAGACCCTGTGATTAATGACTGGCCGGAGGATATGGTGTAATTAAAGCAACCGGAGCCGAGCTATGCCGTGGCTATGCCCCGGCTGCGCCCAGCGCCAGAGGGGCGTAACTGTGGCGGGAAATTCGGCCACTCACGAGGGTTTGCCCCGGTCAACCCTAGCCCGCAGACCCGCTCCGAACGGCGTGCTCTCCGTCTCTCTCGCACCCACGACGAGGCAGCGGTGCGAGTGAGGCAGAGCACCGTCTGCAGTGAGCCCCAGGTGAGCCCGCTGGCCGAACACGCACGGCTTCATACACCGACGAGGCGCGTCGACTCCTCAGAATCGGTTCCAAAATGAGCGGCGCCTGACCGGGCCGCGCGCCGCGCGCAGAGACCAGGGAAATGCTTCATTAGACGCACTCGGCGTGCGATCCTCGAGGAAACCGCGGGGCGGGGCGGGGCGGGGCGGGGCGGGGCGGGGTGTAGCGAGCGCCATAAGGCATTATTACTTCTCATAAGGGAGACATTCTTGACCGATGTGACCTTTGTTTATAGCGGTGTGGCGTAAGGTAAGGGCCCGCCTCGCCCCGCCCCGCCACGCCGCGCCACACCACGCCACGCTCAGGACGGGGTCTCTCTGTACATGCCGCCATCACCGGCAGATCGCGTCTCTAATGAGAACAAGTTATCTCCGTTTATGATCGGGACTCTTATTTTCGCTAAAAAGAAGGAATCGAAACTTGGGGTTTATTTATATCGGGGGGAACAATAAGGCGCTTTTGCATTGCGCGCTGCTGGCGCTGCCGGCCGTCTGGGGCGTGTCCAGTGGGCCGGCCGACCGCAGGCAGCAGGGAGACTACTTGAATTTTGCAAGCAATTAAGGAAAGGCAGGAGGAGGCAGGCAGGGGGTTTTTGCGTTTGGTTGCACACGGCTTCCAATCTCCCTTCCAAGGACCTTCCTCACCTCCCACATGCCGCTCGCCTCTCCTCGTTTTTCCCCTTTGCCATTGCCGCGTTCTGCGGCGGCCCAGGCTGCCAACCCATGGCGGCCCATGGCGGCGGCCTGCCCGTCGTGAGGCGAGGCACAGTGGGCCAGAAGACCGGCGCAGGCGGCCGGAACTCTAGACGCGTTTTGAGCTCCTGAGTCGCTGAACGGGACTCGAGCCGAACGTGTGACCCCACCAATGGATTCCTCGTTCTGAGAGCGACACATTAGTGAGGTCACATGCTCGGTTCAAGCCTCATTTAGCGACTTTTAGCTCAAAACCCGTTGGGGATTTTGGCCGCCTCCACCGGTTCTCTGGCCCACTGAGCGAGGCGGCATGGGTGTGGAGCCGAGGAGCGCTCGGTCGGAACGGATCGCAATTTGGACCGGACCAATGAGACCAATCGCCGGGCCGCACCACCGCCGCCGCGGACCGCGGGGCATAAGAATTCATGAGGAATTCATCATGCACGGCCACAGCCAACAACAACGGCCCGAGGCGCGGAAAAGACCTTCTCGTTTTGGAGCGGAAAAGGTGGCGCGGAGTGCGCGATCTTATTATGTCGGCGGATACACTCGCGTTGCTATGGAGAACAAAAGACTTGACTCGGTTTTCGTTAATTCAAGGACGAGTTTGCGGGGGTCACTGAACTGGTCCTGGAACCGAACGCACTGCGGGCCTGGGGCTCGGCCTGAGGGGTAGCTTCAAAGATAGATTACAATCAGCTCGTGGTGTGGAAGGCCTTGCAAGCTCTCGGCGCCTTCTAGGCTACACTTGCTAACGGCGAGGGAAATTCAGGGGAAAATTCAAGGGGAAATTCAAGGGGAAGTCGACTCTATTTTAACTAAATTTTCCAATAAACATTCTCGTGCTATACAGGCTTATGCTGATTCATAATTCACCACGTTTTTAGCAGATGATACGTTCACGTATCAGCGTGCTTGTACTCTCGTGCTGAGCGAGTACCGAGTTTCCGGCTAGCCAGGCAGCAGTTGCCTGCCTCGTTGCCTGACTAGCAAGCGTACAAGAGGCCGAGCGCCTCGCTGGAAAGGCAGCGGGTGCCTAGCCTGCCTAGAAGATTATGAGCGGAGGGCCCTCAGCGTGCCGTGCCGCACCGCGCCGCACCGTGCGGTCGTGCGGCGCTCATGAATCGGGGCGTCTGCGGGGGCTCGGGCTGCGCCGCGCCCGTGCCCTCGCTCTCGTCCCCCGCCGCTATCCTAGTCTTATTTGGTATCATTTTTCTCGTCGGAACGTAAGGATGCAGAATTCGGCATCCATTCAACTATTTAACGGATACCCGCAAAAGTTCGCATTGGTACTAGGGCGGAACGGATGCGCGGCGTCTGGTTACAAGTGGCGCGGAGTGCTGCGCTGCGCCGCGCTGGTTTTGTTTGTTTATGTTGGAGTGTCCACTGACGAAGCTCGGCTGCTTATCGTGACCGGACGCTGCGCCGAGGCTGGAGTGTCAAGTGCAAGACGCTGCGCCGATGCCGCGCTAGTACAGAAAACAACTTTGACGGGTATTGAGTATTCATGTGATTGGCCATCATATTGTGCATCCTCGCGTTGAAACAAAGAGAATGATACCCAACACAAGTGGTATTAGGCATATCATTGTGGACACACATGCGTAGACATGAATACATCAAACAAAATTAGAAAATTAAAAATAAATTGTTTTCCTTAATTAAATGATGAACAAACATACATTGAAATAAACATTAGTATCATCTGCTTTCACGTTAGCGTGAGCGTTAACGTTTTTTTTTTTTTAAATATTTTTTGGGCGAATAAAAATGAACTTATTATAAGGAATGTCCCAGCCGGCATTGCCAGCCTCTCGTTTGGCAGTGTGCAGCCGTCGACTCAGAACATAACGCCGGTGCGCGTCGTTTCGGCTCATTTGCAGGGCGAGCCGCTGGAACGCCAACGCAGGAGCGGGACGCACTGCTCTGTCAAACCAAGGCGAGTTCATCAACCACATATCGAGTCGCAGCGTTAAAGTGTTATGGCCCAACGGCAGGCCGAACGGTGCTGTCTGTCTCTCTCTCACTCACTTGTGAGACTACGACCCGCAATAATTGCGCACTATTGAGCGGGCAAAAACATATAAACGGGAGGGCGCGGTGATGGTATCGGGTTGGATGAGCTGGACGGGCGATCGAGCGACCGATGCGGCCTTTCGATGGCGATCTTGGGCAAACAAAACGCAGGGCGGTGGTCGCTATAAATCTCGCACCGCGGGCTCGGCCGGCCGGCTCGGCCCGTCTCCGGACCACTGGACCCACTCCGCCCCCGGCTGGCTTCTGTGCGGGGTGCCTACCCCCACGGCGACGACCTGTCCGGCCGGACGCAACGCTGGCAAAGCTGAGAGCGTGTCCTATGTGAGAAAAGGCGAGCGGCCAAAAGCGAGGCCCAAAGGTCCAACCTTGCTGACCATTTGCGTGGCCTTTCGCCACCTCGGGGCACCGAAAGCACTTCCATTCCGCGGCGGTACGTAACCCGTACAGTACTCCTCCTCGCCGGCGACATTTTCAAAAAGAAACCACCATAAATCATCAAGGTGGCATGAATATTGCATGACAAGGCGACGCGAGCAGCGCGAGCACAGCGCGAGCCACACCGGCAGGCGTATTCGGAATTGCTCCCCACGATTTGAAAAACGGGGGGAAAAGAGGGGAGGGCAGCGGCAGGTGCCACACGTCGCGTCGCAGCAAATGACTTCGTCGCCGGAATAAAAAAAATAAAATCCGAAGGAATAAAATCACGACAACGCAACGGTGTGTGAAAGCGCGCATGACGATTCGCCGCCAGAAAATAATAAAAACCGCGCGCCGGTAGGTCAGGTTGCGCGAACTCACTCACACATGCGCCCTGTGCGTTTAATTATCGATGGGGTTGCAATAAATCTCGGATTTATTATTGTGAACGGCCGCGCGCACTTTTATGCGTGGGGGGCGGGTGGGAAGGTCCAGTGCAGAGCCGACGCGACGCAGAACGAAAGGTACGTTTGTTTGATTGCAGTTACCAGAAAACCGCTAACTTGTCCGTCCCGAGTCGTTCTAAAATAATTCAAGTCTCTCTCCTCTGCGTGAAAGCTGCTGCAGTGAGGGGGCTGTCGAAAAGTGCAGGCCGATTCGAGGTGTGGACTTTCACGTTCACTTCGGGGTGAAGATCACAGCTAGTCCATCGTCGATCTGACGTCGACGTCGATCATTTCTCAGCTGGGAGCTGAGCGTCCCTGAGGCTCCGGCCGGGCCGTGAAAACGGGTATCATTAGCACCGCGGGGACACCGGCCCAAAGAGTACGGCGGCTGCCATCGCCCTGCCTCGCGAGGGCCGCGTCCTTGTGCCGGCCGCCCCGCCCCGCCGCGCCACGCCACACCCCGCCACGCCCCGAGGCGTAAGCGTCACGCGGTACCCGTGGCGGTGGAGGGGGCAGTACGTGTCCGCCATTGACCGAGCTGGCCCCGCCCGCTGCCGATAGATACCCGTCGGCCGTCGCGGCGCGGGTACGCGCCTCTGTACGCAGTACCCAGTGCGCACCCCTGTCGGAAGCATGTGCTATAAGCCGATCACGTGTAGTACCTCCAACCACCAAACCAGGCGACCGCCTCCCGTTCCCCTTGCCGCCTTGAAAATGCCTTTGTTTTATTTCCAGGTGATTTGAGTGAATTTACAAAGTTGTACAAATTGACATCACCTTACAGAAATGGATTCGTCTTGACAAGACAAACAAAAAATGTCAACACATGTCATGAGTTTGGATGACAAATAAAAATTTCTGTGATTTGAATTAGCGGTCCTCAGCACTGAGAGCACTTGTTTAGACATTAATTTTCCGGTGAACGAGTAATACTTTTGAAACCAGATCATTGCGTTTGAGTACCAATTTTTGGTGTTCTGGTGTGTCGTGCTCTAGGGAAAGGAACGGTAGGTTTTGGCCCTCTCGATGGAACTCAAAAATTTGGCATCCGGAAACCAGGGATGGGAACGGCAAACTTTGGTAGTCTGGAGAGGGCGCCACTCCAGTTGCAAGAAAACTCACCACTGGGTTTGTTCCAGGAGTTCGTCTGCTGAGTGGAGGATCACCGCGCCTTGCGGTGCGCATCCCCACCCCGCGGCCCCGCATTGTTCCCTGGCGCTGACATGTTATTGAAACCTTATCGCCGCCCTAACGGCCTGACGGCCTCCCCGACGGGGAGCTTGACGGGCTCGGCGGGCCGCGGCGCGGTGGCACTTGTTGATGCGAGTGCTGGACTGGTGATCCGCGCGGCTAAGCCGACCGGGCTTTTGATGTGTCGTTAGCATTCGCGTCAAGTCGGCGAGGAGCTCGATGCAGGGGCGGGCCCGGCCTAGTGGGCCTGGCCCGGCCGCCACCAACAAGTGGCCCGGGGGATAACTCGGCTATGACAATGGCCCGGTCGTCTTGGGGCGCAACTCGAAGGCTTCCAGGGTCAGCTGTTGCGTGTGCTGGGGCCGGCTCTATTCGCAGTCTCAAATTTCAAGCAGGGGAGGCGCACAGTGGGCCAGACGACTGGCGCGCAGGCGGCCAGAACTCCAGACGCGTACTGTATTAAGCTCCAGAGTCACATTTAGCGACTCAGCAGCTCAAAACCCGTCCGGAATTTCGACCGCCTCCTCCCGGTCTCCTGGCCCACCGTGAGACGGCCTCCACCAAGGCCTCCGCCACGGCCTGCCTCCACTGCCGGTCGCCGCGCACCCCTGGGAGCGTAGGCAGCTGGCGGCCCTCTGCGCCGTGCAGCTGGGACTCCTTGTAGGCTCTCTTTTTATCCAGAAGGCTACATCGCCGAGCCCCTTTGGGCCCCTCCGTGTGACAGGCTCGTCGCTCATTGGCCGCGGGAGTCCGACGAGGCGGCGGGGCGGGGTGGGGCGGGGTGGGGCGGGGTGGGGCGGGGTTGGGCGGTGTGGCGCGGCGCGGCGCACAGTGGCCGAGCTACCCTCATTTATGGCGTATTCAAAGTAGCGAGTGGCACTACAGACGTGCTTCATCGCGATGCGGAGATATACCAGCAGGGTGCGCCCTCCGCACAGCAGCGAAGCACCGCCTTGTATCCCGGCTGCCTGGTGGCTGCCCTGTCGCGGCAACGCGGCCAATACAAGGCAGTGCGCGAGCAAAAGCAACTTCATTTATCAAAGGCTGTGCTGTGCCCCGTACGTCCGGCAGCAAGTCCGCATAGCAGGTCCGAATATTTCAAGTGGCCGGTCCGCAATCAAACCGATATCGGCCTGGATATGCGCGCGCGCGTGCGTGTTTGTATGTATGTGTGTGAGCGTGTGTATGAGGGGAGGCAGTCTGTGTGCGTGCGGGAGAGAGAGAAGCTGGGGCCTTGTGGGTGCTAGAGAGAGAGAGAGAGAAATCGCACCCAGTGAGAGAGAACTCACTTCGATCGTCATATTTCATACGGGGCACACACAAACTCGTGTCCAGTGTACAAATAACATACGATACTCTGCGAAAAACAGGAGCGCGTGGGGTTTGGCTAATCCGAGGCAGCGCATATATTTTATACCGGCCATTCTTCTCGGGACACTGCACTACGAACAGCGGGTATTCTTCGGGCTCGGGAGTTAGTTTCGCACCTCTCGCGCCACAGCGCCAACCGGCCTGACTCCGAAGAGTGCGTTGGTCGCCCTGTCTCTCTCGCACTCATGCGGCGTCGCTGTTCTGCAAAGGGCTGGGGTGGGTGCGAACGAAGGGCGAAAAGGCGCTGGATATTCCATTCCGGTCTCGATTCAATCCAATATGCAAGGCGCGGCAACCGCGTAACAGCGGCGCGTCCCGGGGTAGTTGCGGCGCCGTCCACCCACGGCGCTGCCGGCGCCCGCTTCCGGTGCTTTTGGGGGTGCCTGTACGGGAAGGGGGCACACGGCGCTTAGCGGTATCGGGTAGGACCGCGATAAATCCTGCTTTGCGGGACACATGAGGGAGGCGCGGGCAAACGAAGGGCCGTGGCGAGGGCCGAGGGGCGGGGCGGGGCGGGGCGGGGCGGGGCGCGGTGAGGGGGAGTCAGTCAGGGAAGGGAAGCGTTTGGGATTGGACTCAAGCTGTCCTTTTTCCCAGTGCTAGCAGGGCAAATCCCCCCCAAAGCACCAAAAAAAAAAAAAGGTAAAAACGTGAAATGGAACTCGCATTTTGTGCGGCGCAACCGAGTGGGTTCCTAACTGGACGGAATGGCTTACGCTTGAAAACCGTAAAACATTTTTTACCAGAAGACGTGGCTTCCGTACGTCATTTGCATACAGTGTAGCCAGCCTCTAAAATTGGATACCGGCTAACTCCAGTCCGGCGGGCCGCTAATGGCTGCCGTTCGCACTTCCTGGATGCACATGCACATCTGCGGGCCGAGTTGCTTCCTAGAAATCCCCCGGGGCCGCCACCGCCGCGCCGCCGCCGGGCACGCTGTGTGCTACTCACACACATGACCCTCATTCCGACGGTCACCGACCGTGTCGCTGTCGCTACCGTCCGACGAGTGACGTGACATGGCGTGACGGCCGTGGCGTGACGCGGTGACGTGGGAGTGACGTCCGCCCCCGTGGCCCGCACTGCCCGGCCGGCTCAACATCTTCGCGCTCCGTCTCTCTCGCACTCACGGGGCCTCCCGTAGGGGTGCGAGAGAGACGGAGCGACGTTTGGAATCGGCGGCTTGCTGGAGTCACCTAATGACGGACGGGACGCGCCGAGACAGCAGCCATGTGGCCGAGGGGGACTGAGGCAAAAACGCGACGCGGCGCGACGCCGGTCTGTAGGTCACCGCGGTGTCACCGCGCAGCCTAGCCTCGCTCCAGTCGCTCCTCGCGGCATTACTTCCGCCATTACGCCCAATTGCAGCTGCCTCGCTCGCACGCGCCCCGCCTCACGTCTAGTGAGAGAGCGCGCGGTGACCTGTCCAGAGGAAAGGCCCTAGCTCAAAAGGTCGAAAACCACTACACTAGAGTTCGCTCCCTAGAACTAGCCACCCGGGGAATTTTTTTTATAGCGGCGGGTGTTATAGTCGCAGCCAGTCACGCCAGACCCCAAATTAAAAACACCGTCCGGAGACAAGATTATAAGGTTACTTCAATTCAAAAATAATGACGTAAATTTTTGCAAGAGAAAGGCTATTTAGTGCAAGGCCGATCCCCGACCCGGACCATGTAGGCGCAGAGGGATTCAATTCCAAGGGGGTAACGACTGGTCAATTTCGTGTCAGCCGGATTACGGATTACCCGGATTACCCGCGGATTACCTCCGGATTACATCGAAAATTTTCCTGGATTACCTTTGGATTACGCAGGATTACCCCGGATTACCTCAAAATTTTCCCTGATTACCCCGGATTACCTCCAAATTTGTGGTTATCCGGATTACGGATTACCAATTTGCTGTCAGCCGGATTACCGAAGTCGTTACCCCCTCGTTCAATTCCCATCTGCATGGCGTCCTTACCCCTCGGCAGGCCACTGCATGGTACAACGGAGTCTCGCCACCCATCACTGGTTGGACGGCAGTGTATCGCCGAGAGGTTGTATATATACCGCATGTGAGTAAGTGAAGTCACCACCGCGAGAGAAGCGTCCACCGACACAAAATTTGGCGGTCGCTCCTCCGGGACAGCGTGTCGAAAATGACATTCGCATTAGGTGTCGAACCCAGGTCCCCCGGACTCTGGATTCAGCGCCTCGTCGCTCTCGGCCACCGTGCTACATGGGACACCTCCGATGGGGAAGCTAGGCGAGGAATGCGTGTCCAGGCGTGCCCCGGCCGGCGTGCAGGCTGCGCTGTCCAGATTAGCTCTATATCTGTTATCATCTTGTTCTCGGGGCCCAACCGGTTATTTCAGACATATTCCACGCGTGCGGCCAGCGAGAGGAGTGTATAAAGTGGGCAGCCGCTTCGTCACCCGAGAGATCTAGGAAACCGTCGCATTGTTGCGTCGGCAAAGTTTCACCACAATTTTCCACACTGTTGCAAAGTTTTCTACACAGGGCAATCGCTTTACCTCGGCGATTTTCCGTTCTCAATGTCGCGCCGACGCTTTAGTGTTGCGGTTCGAGCGCCGCGACGTACAGTGGGTCAGAAGACCGGCGCAGGTGGCCTAAAGTCTAGACGCGTTTTGAGCTCCAGAGTCGCTAAATGGGACTCAAACCCCCACCAACGGATTGCTCTCCGAACGAGGAATTAGTTGGTGGGGTGACACGTTCGGTTCGAGTCCTATTTATGTAGCGACTCTGGCGCTCGAAACGCGTGTGTAGGGTTTTCGCCGCCTGCACCGGTCTTCTGGCCCACTGTGCGACGCGCCACCGGGACGCCGGGTGGCGCTCGCCGGCCGGCGTCGAGGCGGAGGGAGGTCGCGGCAGGGCGCAGGGCTGACGCAGGGCTCGCCGCGAAGGGAAGGGCCGCGCATGGAGCAGCCCGCCTTCCCGCCTTGCCGCCGCCGCCGGCACCCCCACCCGCCGCGCCGCACTTCGGCGCGCGTTCGGCTCCGTTCGGGCGAGCCGAGCGCCACCCGAAGCCATCCGAGGCCCCGCCCCGCGCGGCCGCCATTGGTCGCCGCCGCCCGTTCGTCATGTCGGTTCCCGCCGTCTTGGGTTGCCCGTTCAGCCGCAAGAGCGCGCTGCCTGTCCGCCGCAGCCGGCCGGCCGAGGCCGGTGCGAGCGGTGTGCAGGGCAGGTGCGCGGGCCTCTGCCCGGAGAAGCCGCGGCCCGGCCTCTGGAACGCGCCCCGAAAACTGCGAGTTGAAAACCAACTCGGTCGGAGAGTTGGCGGCGGCTTCGCTCGCTCTTCACGGGGAGGAAGACAGAGAAAAGTGATCCTGCGAACAGCGGGGCCCACACTGCTTGCCCGAGTCAAACACCGACCTGGAATCACTTTGCCTGCAGGGGAGTTTCCTCACTCTTCGGCACTGCTATCATAACGCCCTCCTGAAGGAAAAAAAAAAACAAAACCAAAAACTACAGCAAAAAAAGACAGCAAACACGTCGCAGAATTTTGTCATTTTCATAGTGACGATCACAATCGTAGGTCAAAGTTTCGACAAGTCGGAGTTGCTTTGACCCTCATTGACGTCACTCACCATCATTGGTCATTTTGTGACGCACTTTCCGGCCGTTTTGCAGCCGAGTGACTAAGCGAGACTTTTTACACGCCTTGCGTTACAGATGAACAACAAAAACCGCCACCGAAACATCTCACTTTGTAGTGCGTCGTGGCGGAGGGAGGGCGAGGGGGGGGGGCAGCGCCCCAGTCATAACCCATTCACTGGTCCCCGCCGGCCGGGTCCCGCACGAGTCCGCGCGTAGCCGGAGAATTCCTTTGACAGCTCCGACATCCATCAAGAAAAGCGTGCTCCGCTTGTCCAGCCGCCTTGGCGGTGCAGAGCCCGAGGACCCGAGGACCGAAGGACGCTCGAAAGAGAGAGGGGGGAGTGGGAGGCGTCTTTGCGCGGGGGCGCGGGGGCGCGGGGCGCGGGGGCGCGGCGAGTGTGCCGCCGTCACGAAGACCCTCAAGAGGCCTTGCAGGGCGTGCTACCGCCACTTGCCAGTGGCCGCCCTTGTATGTAATCCTTTCTCCGACTCCACCGACGCCTGCTAAAGCCCCCGGGACTTCGGGACGCCTCACGGTGGGCCAGAAGACCGGCGCAGGCGGCAAAAACTTGAGACGCGTATTGAGCTCCAGAGTGTCTAAAGAGGACTTGGGCCGAACATGTGTCCCCACGAAAAGACAGGGCGGCGAGAGCAAAGTTCGGGATCGGCCCGCTATGGCCACGCGATACCCCGGTTTATCAGCCATGTCACTCAGCGTATTGCGTGCGGTTAGTTCGTCCTTCCGCCGCTCGCAGGGCGCGGCGCTGCGAGCGCGCTGCGAGCGCCATGTGGGCCGTAAAACAATTACACGAGGCGTATTTAATGTGCAATAAGAGCGCGCGACGACAGCACTTAACATCCGAGCGCGCTATAAACGGATTTACACGGCCAACTTGAGGCGAATCCTTTATAACCAGAGCACGATGAGGCAGACGGCGCTCTCTGAACGGCGCTCTGTCTCTCTCGCGGCCTTCCGGGGCACCGAGTGCGAGGGAGACAGTGTGACATCGGCCTGCAGTGCGCCCACTGTGCTTCCCACGCTATCATGGTCGGCACTTGTTATCTTTGTCCTTCTGTGCCTCCAGCGCGTCCTCTGGCCGACAGGAAAATGAGCAGACGCACGAACAGACGAACAGACAGGCGGCTGGGGACGAAAATCTCACACGGCCGAACAAAAAAAGAATGTCTCCTTCCAACAAAAAAATCTTCCGAAAAATTCCCTGGAGGCGCCACCGCGCCTCACACCGCCGAGCAACAGTGGGCCAGACGCGAAATTTGAGGTCCCAATTGGCCGGTATGACCTCCCAACACCTCCTAACATCGGATGCGTTGTTTGTTCAAAACTTCATTTCGACATCGTCGTGCTTTTCTCCGCGTCTCACGAGGTGCAGTGGGGCTGCTGCAGGTAGGAAGGCGCGAGCGGGGGGCGGGCCGACCGGGCAGGCCATGCGAATAAGCTCTGTCCACTTGTTATATCCGCTGATGATGACGCTGTTTGGGTGGGAGGGACAGGCGGCGCGGCCTCGGACGCCGAGACCCGGCCGAGATGCGGAAGGTGTAATTATGATCTCCACCCCGCCATACATCACGCGCCACGCCGCCGAGTTGCAGCGGGGACACACGCCCCGCCACGCCCCGCCACGCCCTCCCCCTCCCACTTATGTCATCGGCACGGGCCGCGCCGCGTCAATGACACCTGACAAGACTTATTTTCGGGGCGATTTACCATCACCACTCCGGTCCGGTCAGTGCACAGCGCAGCGCACTGCGCAGATTTATGTGTTATTATTACACCTGTTGAATGGTGTCAGGCGGTGTGTCAGGCGGTGTGTCAGGCGGTGTGTCAGGCGGTGGTGTCAGTCCCCCGGGTCGCTGGAAAGGTGTCTCCGTGGCTCCTTTGCCGGTGCACTTCCCGGCCTTCTTGGTGGCGCGCCCGTTCTGCGGCGGTCGGGCGTGAGGCGCTGCTGACAGCTCGTGGTGGCCGCGGCACTGATCCGATATCTGGAGAGAGAGAGAGAGAGAGAGAGAGAGAGAGAGAGAGAGAGAGAGAGAGAGAGAGAGAGAGAGAGAGAGAGAGAGAGAGAGAGAGAGAGAGAGAGAGAGAGAGAGAGAGAGAGAGAGAAAGAGAGAGAGAGAGAGAGAGAGAGAGAGAGAGAGAGAGAGAGAGAGAGAGAGAGAGAGAGAGAGAGAGAGAGAGAGAGAGAGAGAATCGCACGCTTCGTGTGCCGCGGGGCCTCTGCTGCCGAACTCAACGTCGCTCCGTCTCTCTCGCACTCACGGGACGTCCCGTCGGGTTCGAGAGAGACGGCGCGACTCCCTGTCGGCCCAATTTTCTGGTCGATGGGTGCTCTCTCTGCTCCTCAGACGGTATGAAAAAGTGCGCACGTGACAGGTTGACAATTACGGCGTGTGCGAGCGAGACAGAGGCAGGCCGGCATTGTAGACGGCGTGGCGCGGCGGCAGGCCGCCTTCTCATATTTCATGCGCAGCATCGCCCTGATGTCTGTTAAGCGCTTCTTAATGCGCATTCACTGAAACGGAAAGTGCGAAATGGGTTTGTGAGATTCATAGCGCGGCGGACGGCCCCGCTAGGCCCCGCCAGGCCCCGCCGCTGCCCCCTTCCCTCCCGCTTGTCGGACAGGTTGTTGGTGTCAATGCAGGACTTCATTTCGCCGGCAGGCAGTCGGCACACTGTGCAGGCAGTCAGCGCGGTAATGAGGAGTCACTTAATTTATGGTTATCCGACAGACGGCGCGAACCTGGCCTAGGCACGCGCCCGTTGCGCCGCCGGGGTCGGGGCCGGGGGCCGAGGCGCCGCCTTCGGCCGCCGCGACTGCGGACTTGGAGGCCCGTGTCTCGGGAACGGTCAACGCCACGCGCGCCGCACACTGAGAGGAAACGATCGGCTATCGAGTGCGAGTGACTTGATGCGAAGTGGGTGTAGCTGTCACCGTTGTCGCGTTAAACTCGCCGGAATCTGCATGCAAGTACCGCGGCGCGACAAACTGTCCCACTGGGATGGCCGGCCGGGATCGTGACGCCCGGCCTCTGCCGAATGACGGCCTTTGATTTTGCCATTAATCTTGCCGCCCATGTGTGAGTGTGTGTGTGTGTGTCTCAACACTCCATCAAACGGCCGTTTCCCGGGACGTCGTGCTACTTGCCACACGGCAGCGTAAAACCTTGTTTTATCGCTGTCAAAGCAGAGCGGCAGAAAAACGGGGGAGAAAACGTCATCGGGAAGGGGAGCGGTGGTAGATTAGAGGTTCATGAGCGAAATTATGATCGAACCGCGCTTGTATCCGTCGCAATAAACGGCGTCGCAAAACACGGTTTTGTAAAACGGACATGGAGCGCGCCGGGTTCGAATCCTCGTCAAAGTCGACACTTTATTTATTATTTTTTTCCCGCTGCCGTGTGTTGGCACTTCTGAAAGGGCTTGAAGGTGCGAAGGACCCGCTCAGTGGGCGGGGAGGAGGAAGGACCGCTGATTCATCAGACGGAGTGAGACGGACAGCGCGCCGGGTGCTCGGAGCCACTGGGCCACGATTTATAGAGCCCAGCCACATTTGTTTTCCCCGACCTGGACAACAACCGGCGCGTTTTATGAAGCGCGAGCGAGCAGGGCGGCGGCGGGGCGTGCCACAGAGGGCCAGAAGACCGGTGGAGGCGGTCAAGATCCCGGACGCCTTTTGAGCTGCAGAGTTGCTGAATGAGACTCAAACCGAGCGTGTGACCCCACAATTGATAGCTCTTCAAACGTGGAATGTATTGGTGGGGTCACACGTGCGGGTCGAGTCCTGTTCAGCGACTCTGGAACTCAAAACGCGTCTAGAGTTTTGGCCGCCTCCACCCGTCTTCTGGCCCACTGTGCGGCTGGGGGGACGTCTCGGCCGCCGCAATCTCGCTGTATCTCCGCGCCCCAAAGAGGGATCGCCATCAAAACGAAAACGGCGGCGAATAGCGATGCATTAATTGGCGTGAGACGACGAGATGATGCTCGCGTTGATCGATACCGTAGCGCGCCGTGAGGCCGCGAGGCCGGGTAGGCGCGACTGGGCATCGCGCGTCTCGGCCTGCGACGGAAGTTTGCGTGAACCGCCGCCAGGAGCGCTGCGCGCTGCGGGGCTGCGAGGCTGGCTGGCAGGCAGGCTTCAGTCAGAGAGTAAGGGGGCGGGGTGAGTTGCGCAGTGAAGAACGGCGCGCCTGCCTGCCGTTCCCCCTCCACAAATCCCCCCCTCCCCGCGCCGCGCACCTCCCCCCCCCTTGCCCCGGGCCGGCCCTCCCCGCCGCCGCGCCGCGCCGTGCCCCGGCCGAGCCAGGCCGGGCCCACTGGGCTGCCCCCACCCCTCCGTCGGCCGCCGCAGCCGGCCGGTGATTGACAGTTGGTAGACAACTGCGGCGTGCGCAGGGTCGGTCCTGGATCGTCCCGGACGGTCGTCGGTTCGTTCGCGCTACGCCATCTTCACCTCGCAGGCAACGATCGCCAGGGATCGGCTAGGACCCGTACCAAAACCCTGTGCCGCGTCGCGAGCGCCGCGTTCTGGCAACGCCCGGGCGTTGCGGCAGTCTGTCGACGCTGCCTCAAAGTGTTGTCCCGCCCTCCTCTCTGGAATACACCGCAACGGAAGCAACCTCCCGCCCCGACCAAATATTTTTAGTGCTGTGACTAGTGTAGTAGTGGTGTGATGGTGATGACAGTGCAGTGATTTCAAGAGCGTTGTCACCGAGAAGTGATTTTTAGTGCAACATAGTGCGTCTGTCGGCCGGGAATCTGTGTGCAATCGACAACGAAATAGTGCAAAAATAAAAATCAAAGTGAATGAGTGCGGTGATTATGCGCCATGTCAGGCCTACTCAGTGAGGTGTCAGTGCAGCGCAAGTGATAGTGCTTCGGCCGGCTTCGCCCCCACGCGGGCCCAGCCACTCCCTCCCTCGACACAGTGCTCCTCACCCGAGGGCACAGGATTCCTCCAGAAGCGGCCTTCGGGCTTAAGTCTTTGAAAATCTCTTGCGGCGCGGTGTCCCAGCACGCGGAGTTTTCCGCGGCTGGATCTAAAAATCACATGGCACAGCCCAGGGTGAGTGTCCGAGCCGGTCGCACCGGCGTTCGGGCTCGCGGGTTGTCACTGTGGATAGGCAACCCCGCCACCACCCAGCTGTGCACGACGGACGGACAACGACATGACAATCCTGACGACACGAAAAAATAAATATTTTGGGCGGGTAGAACGCCGGGTGGGAAGGTGAGGTCAGCCCGAGGGGCACATTGGGAGTCTCTGCCCATGGCGGCAGTGGGAATTTGTCTAGATTTTCATTTCCATTCCTGGGGGTTGCACGGCCGAGGGGTGGGACTAGGCTTCGCCAGACTGGCTGGTGTGAGGAGACAGTGGAGTCCAAGTGAATTATAGCCTTATGTGGGACATCTTTGGGTCGGGGAAAATCAGTTTGAGATTCTTAGCGCTTTCGTCCCGTTGGATTCCAGCGAAGGAGGAGCGGAGCGCAGCGGGAACAATCAAGGGGTACATGTATAGTCGTCGAAAAGGCCTCCGCGGCCGGGCAGGCCGGCAGGCCGGGCAGGTAGAGGCGATTCGTGCCGAGCCGAGCCGAGTCCAGCCGGGCCGGGTCCAGCAGCGGGGCGGTGCCGAGCCGAGCCGTGCCATACCTTTCCATCCAGGTATTGTCCCTCGTCCCCCAGCCTCGGGGCGGGCTGGCTGGCTGCGGGCTGGCTGGCTCTGCCGGCCGCCAGGGGAGGCAGGCAGCAGGGGATGCGCTGGCTGTCCTGGCCGTCCTAACATTCCGCGTCACGCCGAAAAACGAAAAATGGAAATGAGAACGAGAGCGTCGCGTCGCGCAGCCTATCGCGGCGCTGGTCTTGTGGCCCACTGTGCCGCGCCGGCCGGCGCGCTGTGTTTTGGCGTTGTCGCATCAATCAGGGGAATGAACGGCTGGAGGCCGCCATGCATCACGCGGGGGGCGGACAACGCGGGGCCCAACGACCGCGCTACCCCGCGCGCGAGGGACTGCCATCGCGTGCCATAGGGACGCACTCGGCGCGCGCGGGGTATCGACGAGTACCCTCGGCAAATACGATCGGTGCACGGGCAACACTTGACGCGGCAAACACGCGTCAGGCCGACGGCAGGCACTCGAGGCGCTGTTTTAAAAGCGATGAGGAGGCACTTTCGGCCTGATCAGCTGACCGCCGCAGGGGGTCGCCGTTGTCCGCTGTGAAAGCTGTCACTTTTTAGTATTCGGCCGGCGGACCGCGTGTGACGCGCCCTAATAGGCATGCATATGTATTTGAGCCACTAAGCGAACCGCGGGGACACATCGGGAATACGGTGGGCCGCCGGGCCGCGGGTGTGACGACAAGTTTAACGACGAGACGCCCGACCCGGAATAATGCAAGAGGCGCTGTCGTCGGCCGCGACGCCGAGGAGTCCGCCGCCGCCGTCGCCGCACTGTGAACGGATTTTAGCAAGACAATAGTGAACAGTGCTTCCCTGGTGGCCCAAAGTGGCGCGGAATGTGCGGTGCGCGTGTGCGGCGGACGCGCGGGAAGATTTGAAAACGAAACGAAACGTGTGCGGGCGTTTCTCACGGCGTGTGCGTGCGTCCGTGCGCGTGTGTGTGCGTGCGTGCGTGTGTTGGTTTGTGTCGGCCACGCGGTCCGTGCGCAAATTAGACGTGCAAAGTGGCAAAACGCAAAACCAGGACCCGGCATTTTCCGAAATCCGGCGCGCGGCGCGCGATGCCGCGTCGCGTGCAGGTGCCGTGTCGCGTTTTGGTATTTCTCGAGTGAAAAAGTGAGTGTATAAAAGGACTGCTGTGGTCGCATGTGATGCCTCTACACTATACATTTGCGTAAATACCAGTTTGATGCGCCGGCACGGTCGACACCCGACACCGGCACGCAACACGCACGCCGGCCGCCGGCTCGGCCGCCGCAGAAGCGAAGAGGGACCGAATTTCGGCCGCGTTGAATATTGATATTGATGCATCAGATTACGCTCGCCCACCAACAGTCGTCCCGGTTTATTGTACATTTGAGAGAAATTAAAAACTCGACATTTTGCCGTGTTTTTGTATGTTAAAAAATGGGTTTGACCGGGCGGCGTCTTCGCGGGTCGAGCCTGCCGCCCCTCGGCGCTCTGCGCTCGGCACGCGAGGTTGCGGTGTAGAAGTAGGGCGGCGCGCTGATCGCGCAGTGCGATCTGAGGCAGGGCCGCGGGGCTGGCAGGGAAAAACGGAAAGTGACAAGGGCTGCAGGGCTACGGCCGTGGTTTGACGAGTTTCCTGAATTTCCCGAATTCAGTGGGCCACGCGTCGCTGTACGCAGCCTGCTACGCTTTATACGCGCCGAGTAACGAAAGTCACGAGCAGAGCTTTGAAATTTAGTGCGTGCGTGAACCATTTTGAGCGCGTTGTTTCACGCACTGTACAGTTATTTTCGTTCGTGCCGAGTTGTAAACTGTGCGTGAAACGGGAAAACAGGCGTGCTCAATTGTGTATCGGAACGCTCACCGTGCACGCTTGTTACCCTCGAGGTGGACGGCCCCCAACTTGCGCTAAGCCTCGCGGACTCCGCCGGCCAAAAGTGATTCGGTCTAATTTACAAATGGGATCAAAATTCCACGCGCGTTGAAGCAGACCAGCGGACGTCCCTCGGGGGGCGCAGTTTATCGGTCTAATTGTCGGACGTCATCGAATTTGTAGCGAGGCGCTAGGCCGCTCCCTCGAGGACCCCGCTTTCCCGCAAGTCATGCGGCCGATCGGGGCAGTCTCCTCGTCGCCGTCGATCCAGGCTCGACTGCCGCGGCCGATCCCTGCGGCCCCGTCGCTCTGTCTGCCTCACGGGGCGCCCCCGGTCGGTGCGCTAGACGTGTCTAGACGCGTTTTGAGCTCCAAAGTCGCTAAATGGGACTCGAATTAAACGTGCGACCCCACCAATGGATTGCTCTCCAAACGAGGAATCCGTTGGTGGGGTCACACGTTTGATGCGAGTCCCATTTAGCGACTCTGGAGCTCAAAAAGCGTCTAGAATTTTGGCCGCCTCGATGGTCTTCTGGCCCACTGTGCGGGGACAGAGCAACAACACGACTGTTCGGAGAGCGCGCACCTGGGGCCGCGAGGGGGGCTAATCGAAATGCTCGCTGTTTTGTGAAATGGCCGCCAAGTGTTTTGCTTTGCGCGGCGGCGGCGCCCCCGCGGCCCCTGCCGTGTCTTTAGTGTCTTTACCGCCGCGGCGCTCGGATTCGTTACAAATTCTGGTCGGCGAGGGGAACGCTGCGCCGCGGAGGTGCACTATTCGCTCCGCGCCCTCGGCGAGGCCCTCGGCGAGGCCCTCGTGCGTGCCTGGGGTGGCCCCGCGGTGCGGCCCGCGCATTCTAACCGCGCGACTCTGCTTTCTGGATTCGGGAGAATGTCTGCAGCGCGGCGCGCAGTGGGGCAGAAGGCCTGTTTTACACTACGCTGGATACTTCAGGAGCGCGGTTACGCTCAAATCGGACTGGCTTCAAACAGGTGATGGTGGCAATAGCTTCCTCGTTCGACCGGCGATCCATTGGTGCCATCATGCGTCTGATTCGAGTCCCATTTGAGCGCTTGGAGGGAAGTCTCGACTGCGTCGAGGCGGTCTCCTGGCCCACTGTGCGGTGCTGGATTGGCTCTGGTTGTCCGTCGCCAAGTCGACGACTTGGCCTCAAATTCCCGCGTGATTCCGTGTGTCTGCTGGCGGGGTGCCGCGCGTTGGCGGCGATGATACGCGCTGATTGTGCGGCACTGCGTCGCCCTGTCTCTCTCGCACTCGCGGGGCGTCGCGCGTGGGCGCGAGAGAGACAGAGCGACGAAAGCGCTGTTCGGAATGAGCCAGCCGGGCCGGTCGGTGCGAGAAACTCGCGTGAAATGGCGACACTTTGCCTGCGAATTGTCTGCCTCTCTCTCTCTTTCTCTCTCGCGGGTTTTGCATTTACGACGGCGAGCAGTGAATTGTCGCGCCTCCAATCTTATTGTGGCGCGGCTTCTGTCCGACGGCCTGCGGAGCCGCGACTTGTTGTTTTGCTCGTCGGCTGTCGCGTCTTCGCGTCGCCGCGGCGGCAAGGCAGCCCACTGTGCTGCGCCGATCTCGCGGAGACCTGAATGCACTCCCCGTTAATAGTAATGGCTCAAGTGCCGGTCGATCGGAGACCTGGCCGCGCGTATTGTCACGATGAGGAACGACAAATTCCTGCAACCTGTCCCACTGTAAAAACTAAGTTGGGGAATACCATGAAGTGCAATTCGGAAATTTCCGCAGGCGTCGGTTTTCAAAAATGATTTTTTTTCTTTTGGTACTTTATCTTGGAAACTCGTACAAATCAGATGCATGGGAGTTTTTTCAATCTACCGAAGATTGGAGGGAATTTTTTTTTCCTGCCAAGTTCTCCGGGGATTTCCCATATGTTTTTCTGACAGTGCTGTGGCGCTTGCCTCATCGGTGACGTGTTCGCGCTTGAGGTCAAAGGTTCGAGGACGCCCTGCTCCTTGTCTGGGCGCGACGCCTCCGAGTGCATCGCGGAGGACACCCGATATTGTTGGCAGCCGCACCGAGCCAGTTGACCATCTGGGTTTAACTAAACTTAACGCGGAACGGGAACGGGGCGGCGCGGCGGCGGGGCCCTGCGACGCTGCGCCCTGCCCACCGACCGCGAAACTCAACACCCTCCGGATCGGGTGTCGACCGGCCGACGCGGAGAGGACGAGGACGGGGTCCTCGGCGTCCCGGAGCTGCTGCCTCCGGACAGCAACAAGCAACATCTTGTGCCTGTGTGAGATACGCAGCGGGACCGCCTGGGGAGGGGGAGGGGGGAGCCCGGTTTTAATTGGGATTTTATCGTCGCGCGGGTTTTGTTTTATTGTTTCTTTGTTGCGAGTGTCACGTTTCGCGCGACGGATTGGATATTTTCCAGTGACGAGTCTCGCCGACTGGTTGGCTGGCGATGAGGCGCGCTAAGCAGCAAAAGCCGAAACCGGCGGCCGCGTGTTGACATGTTTATACAAATGCCAAATAAATGCACTTATACGTATGTAGTAGTCGGCGGGCGCGGTGCGCGGTGCGCGGTCAGTCCGAACTAGATAGACACCGTCTCTGTTGCTCGCGGCGTTCTGCCCGCCTCCCTCTCGCTCGCTCTGCATTATTCATGGTTGCATCGGCTTATAAGGTGCACTGTTTCATACACGCACCCAAACAAGCTGGAGACATGCTGTTCCCGCTGCTGAGCCCCGCGATGCTGTCCTACACCGGTCGGCTTGAAATTGGCGATGCAGCAACTGCCCGGTGTGTTGGGGGAGAGAGAGAGAGAGAGACAGAGAGAGAGAGAGAGAGAGAGAGAGAGAGAGAGAGAGAGAGAGAGAGAGAGAGAGAGAGAGAGAGAGAGAGAGAGAGTCGGTGACGCCTTATTGAATTTCTAAAATATATGATTTTAAGATGGCGGTTGTGAGGCGGTTCCTCTTGCTTTGATCCCCCGGTTCAATGAAGGCGTCACGCCGCATTCTATGGCCCAAAGCAGCCCCATTGAACGCAGCCTACGATGCACGGAATTTTAAAACGTGGACCGGCGAGGGTGGAAAGTAGGACAGGGTCCATGCGTATGTGTGGAGTGCGTAGACGTGCGAATAGCCCTCGTCTTGAATCGTCTGCTGTCTAGATTCACTTTTTACGGCCATTTCTGGGTCCGATTGTGCAGAGCCCCGCGCGGTGTCCATTGCCCGCCAGCCGGCGCCCGCCGGCAGTGCGTTCGCACCCAGTTATGGATTTGAGGCATCTCACACGCTCGTGGAATAAATTAGTGCCCGAATGGGCGTAAAAATCACGAGACACGGCACGTTCGCCGGACGTGCTCGTGCACCGTGGTCCTCCCCCTCCCCTCGGCCGGGCCGCCCTGCGTCGCCCTGCGTGGTCCGTGGGTCACAGCCCGCATTTTAATGTCAGGTAGCAGCGCCGCCCGGCCAGGCCCGGCCCGCTGCCCGCCGCACTCCAGCCGCTCACAGTGGGACAGACCGTGGTACTACCTTTTTGCCCTTGAATTTGGCACTCGTTTTATTTATGCCGGTTGGTCTTTGTGGCGAGCGCGTCGTTGTGATGGGCCGGCCGGCCGGCCGAACGACGTTGGGAAGCAGAACAAGTAGCCTCCGGCGCGTGCGCATCGTCGGGTCCACTGACGGGTCCCGGGTTCGAATCCCGCCGTGGGCCGCCGGCTTTTGCCGCCATTCATGGCCGCGTAGGGGCACGCGCTGCATGCCGGCGCCGAGTAGTGGGCCGGACCGCGCCGCCAGGCAAATGGCCGCAGTGTTTTCGTCCTGTCTGCCGGCACACTGTCGCGGCGACTCAGCATAGCGCCGTCGTCGCTCTGTCTCTCTCGCACGCCTGCGGGACGTCCCGCGAGTGCGAGAGAGACAGGGCGACGGATCGGCCGTGAGTGACTGACGGCTGACCGACTCTCCACGGTGGGACGCCGGGGCCGACACCACAGTGGACCGAGGCCGGCCGAATCCTGGCGTACCTGTCAGCCTCAGCGTGTCGGCGTGGCGTGTGTCGGTGTACGGAGGCTGCCTTGTCGGGCCTCAATAATGCACCGCCGCCTTGATGTGGGGAATGGAATAGTCTAAAGAGGCACAAAGAGTCCAAAGGCGTCGCTTGTTCGCCGTTTTGTCGCTCGCTGACTTTTTAAGCGGCGTTTATTTTTGATGAGCCGATCGCGCGGGGAGGATTAAATATTTGAGCGCGGTTCGCGCCCTGACGGCGTGGCGGTGGGCACGCTGACGTGCGGGGGTGGCACGGCATGTTTTTTTGCCGCGGGTTGGCCGCCGACGCCTTGGCTTCGCGGAGAGAGAGAGAGAGAGAGAGAGAGAGAGAGAGAGAGAGAGAGAGAGAGAGAGAGAGAGAGAGAGAGAGAGAGCGAGCTGCGCGGCCGGCTGGCCGGCGGGGGGCGCTGCCGGCGCCAGATGGATGTCCTTGGGATTGACGCGGTGCTCGCGGTGCCGGCAGTGCCGCGGGGGGTTCGTATCGCGCTTACGAGATCGCCAACGGCGCCGTGCGCGGTGCTGTTCAGGTGCGGCGGCGTGCGGCGTGGCCTGGAGTATGTGATGGCCGGGGGAAGGGGAGGGGGGCTTTCGCAAGTGTCCCCTCCGACATTACCATATCAAGCTAGCCGGGCCGCCGCGATGCCATCTCGCCGGCCGCGACACGCCACGCCATGCAAAGCATGGACGCGGACCTAGCCGACGACGACGCACGGTCAGAAGACCGTTGAGGCGGACAAAACTCTAGACGCGTTTTGAGCTCCAGAGTCGCGAAATGGGACTCGAATCGAACGTGTGACCCCACCGATGGATTGCTCTCCAACGACGACGAGGGCCACTAAGCGCGCCGCGCGTCCACGTCGGCGACCTGGACGACATCGACGGCGTGCTGACGGGCAGGCCGTCGCCCTGGTCGCGGGGACCGGCGAGACGAAGCTCGTCTCAAGCCACTTTATATTTATTTATGCCCCTGCGCGGCACCACGCCGCGGCCCGATTTATGTGAGAACTAGTTGGCGCTGATTTAATGACCAGATTGCAAGTGTAAACATTGGCACTGATAAATATGGCGCGGGCTGACGGCGCGGCGCCGCGCGCCGCCAGTCGGGAAATATATGGATCGGCTGTCGCGGCTGTCGCGCGCTCTCCAGCAGCCGATTGATATAGCGCGGCCGCCGGGTCGTTGCCTCCGTTATTTCCCATCGATAAAGGTGTCGGCGGCGGCCTTGGCCTTGCGCGGCCTTGCCCGCGTCCTTGGCGGCCACGCTATTGGCATGGTGGGCGTAGTGGAGGGCGTTCAAGCAGTGGTGGAGTCGGAGTCCCGAGAGTCGTCGCTCTGTCTCTCTCGCTCCCTGTGAGGGCGGCGGGGACGACTCTCGGAACGGCTGCTGCTGGAACCCTACCGACGGCCGCCATGCTGTGCGCGGCCATGGCGGCGTGTTTGAATGAACAGGTGCACAATGCAGCCGGCTGGGTGCGCATGCGCGCAGCAACGCGCTGCACAGTGTGCTGCACCCCGCCGCGGGGCACGGCACTCCAAGGGGCCCCGGCGCGCCATTAGGGTATCGGTGCTCCTTGTTGCTGCCCCGCAGGACGTGCAAGCTGCCGCGCGCCGGCATTAATTTAATTAGGGGATTAAATTTACATGTACGCGCAACGTTGGAGCGCGTGCTTTTATCATAATTTAAGTTTATCTCTGGGCTCTGCTGCTGCGCTGAATTTAATGTTTACACTAAGCTTCGATCGGGTTTGGATTTGGCGGCGGTGGTATTTTTTTAGCTGTGGAGTCTGGCACCAACATTTGGGTGGGTTCAGGGTCGGGTCTCGTGACGGCTCGACCGGAGCCGCTCGCCCGGGGTTTCAGTGTTCTAGCGCCGGGCAGGATACGTAGACTATCGACGGGACGAGACCTTGACCGTCCACACGTTCGCGCGTCTTGGGCGCGGGATGACGTCACGACACGACACGACACGACATCGACAGGTGTGTCATGGAGCTGACGGGGTGGCAGTGATGACCCGCGAGCTGTGTGTGTTTGAGAGAGAGAGAGAGAGAGAGAGAGAGAGAGAGAGAGAGAGAGAGAGAGAGAGAGAGAGAGAGAGAGAGAGAGAGAGAGATCGCGTGTGTGTCTGTGTGTGTGTATATGAGGGGGCTGATAGTGAGTGTAAGAGTGGTTGAACGCGAGTGCGACCGAGTCTGAGGACGAGGCTTGATCGACTGGTGTTGGTTCGCAGTACGATGAGGGCCTCCACGGATACATGGACGCCGGGGGGTCCCTGTACGACAGCCATCGGGCGCTGCAGGGCATGCCCCACGCGCACCACTCGCCGCACGTGGGCAACCATGCCCCCGCCATGCACCCCTACAACCACGTGTCGGCGCCCCAGGTGCCGAACCACGTCATGGCGGGAGGAGTACCCGACGTCCACAAGCGGGACAAGGACTCCATCTACGGGTGAGTACCTTTCGTTATGCTATTTGTGTAGAGTACGTTGCATAGTGGGCCAGGAGACCGGCGGAGCCGGTCGAACTCCTGGCGCTTTTGACGACCACAGAGCTCCCAACGTGACCCTGTCTAGGTCCACCATTTGTCTCCGCGCGGGGATTTGATAACGGCCGGCCGGAAATGGGAGTTATGCCGCGCTGTCGCGGTCCGGCTTCCCATTTTCGTTGATCGTCCCTTTTGGCCGCGGCCCAAACGAGCGAGAATTAAATGTGGAATTCTTTATGCACGGAAGTGGAGGCGGCGGCGGCGGCGGCGGTGGCGGTCAGCCTGCTGGCAATGCCGCGGCGCTGCGCTCCTGGCTCGCTGCTGCTGATGGCGGCGCGGCACACGAACAACGCATTGCCCGAAATAGCCTTGTTTGCGGCGCGACACGGCGCCACGCAGCATGACGCGGCGCGGCGCGGCACAGCGGGCCGCAGCACGGCACGGTGGGCTGCGGCGACTCCATTGATTAGCAGCCCCCATGCCGCCGCCGCGCCCTTTAAAGCGGAGCGCGCGTTACGCCGCCCGGCCGGTACTACGTACATATTTTCCGGTGCATCGATCCGGGATTTGAACTTGGCGCCACCGCACAGTTGGCCAGAAGACCGCGGAAGACCGGCGTTGGCGGCCGAAACTTGCTCGTTCGGGGAGCAATCCATTGGTGGGGTCAGACGGGGTGTTCCGTTGGAAAGCGCCCCGCCACTAGAAGCGGCTGGAGTGCGTCTCGCGTGTGCAGTGTGCTGCACTCTGAGGCGTGAGCGTGTGGCGATGTTCCTCAGGTCGGCCGGGGATGCCTCGGTGTTGGGGCGGACCGGGCGGAGGGAAGCAGTGCTGCCGAATATTGCTGTCGTAAAACCGGCGCTTCCCTCCGCCGTCTACATCCCGCCCCGCCCCGCCCCGCCCCGCCCGCGCCTCTCTGTGGTTGCGTTCTGATTCCCACTTTGACCCCATGCGGGCCGGCCGGCCTTGCACTAGGTTAGGGAGCCCCCAGCGGCCTGGAGTGGTGGTGGCTGGTCACTCCACTGGCCTCTCTCTCTCTCGGATTCACGCGGCGTCCCACACGGGTGCGAGAGAGACAGGCGAAGCCTGGCCCGTCACTCGGGGAATGAATCAATCTCTTGATTGCGTTTGGGTCCCGTCGTGTTTATCGCCGCCGACGTTGACACCCCGTCCGTCCGTCCCTCCCCTCCATGGCTTCGTCCTCATAAACGTGAAACGACCATTATCTGCGGAAAAATGTCGCCGCGCGTACATTTCGGACCGAGGAAGAGGAAGCGGGGAAGTCCGCGGGAAAATCAATCTCGATAGTACTTTACGGGTCCGGAGCTCCCGAGGAGGCCTTCTCCCCCGTCGCCGTCCTCCCGAGTCACGCCGCCGCCGCTGCGCGCGTGTGTGTTTGTGTGTGCGTGTGTGTTCCTCTCTTGTGGGGGAGTTTCGCCATTTGTGACGTCAGAACCAGTTTCTGTCGCCACTGGTGTGTGCCTCTGTGTGTGTGTGTGTGCGCGCGCGCGTAAGTGCACTGGTGCTGCTGGTGGGAAAATGGGTTCGGCGGAAGATTTTGGCGGGGAAATGGCGTTGGCGGCTGATACGGCGTGGCGCGGGTTCGTCCCGCGGTCGCCGCCGAGCTCGCGTGGCAGTGGTGGCGGTCGGGGTGCAGGGGCACCGGGGATGATTGACAGCCGTTTCCGGCCGTTAAGGGCCCACCACTGGCCCACCGCGGTCTTATTTTTTTCGGTGTGGGCGAAGGGGGGCGGAGGGAAGTTGATGCGGTGGACAGGGGTTATCTCTGGCTGTATGGATTCGATAGTGGGATGTTTGTGGGCTTCCGATGATTTTGGCCTGGACTGTCCATAGCGTGGGCGTCACCATGAGGAGAAGGAAGCGGAGGAGGTCGCCGAGTCGCGTCTCGAGTTTTGGCCGCCTGCACCGGTCCTCCGGCCCACTGTGCGCCGTGTCACTTTCCATTTTGGCCGGGTCTTCTTTCGGCCGCGGCGTCTGCACCCGTTAGGCGGGGCCGGCGTCATCAATCTCGTCCCCCCCCCCCCCGCCTGTTCCCCCTCCACGCCACCCTTAATGTCAGCGCCTGGATTTATAAGGGTCGCTGGCCCGCTGCGGGGCCCACGCGGCCGCCGCGCCAGTCAGCTGACTGTCACTACTTGTAGAACCGCGAGGCCCCTCTAGAACTGGAGCACCTTGGCCGGGAGGAGGAGGAGGGCGGTCGTCCCGCGTGCTGGCGGGTGGCCGCGGAGTACCTCGGAACACATCGCATTTTATGATGGCGGGATGATGCCGCTGTAAATGTTGGTGGCCGTGAAGGCGGGTTGTATACACGCGGCCGCACAGTGGGTCAGATGACCGTTGAGGTGGCCAAAATGATCAAGACGTGTTTTGAGCTCCAGAGTCGCTAAATGGGACTCGAATCGAACGTGCGACCCCACCAATGGATTCCTCGTTTGGAGAGCAATCTACTGGAGGGGTCACATGTTCGATTCGAGTCTCATTTAGCGACTCTGGAGCTCAAAACACGTCCGGGATTTTGACTGCCTCAACGGTCCTCTGGCCCACTGTGGGCCGCCGTGGCGCTGCGCTGCGCCTGGCGGTTGGAGTGTTCAGAGACTTGAGGACGCGCTGAGTGCGAGAGGGACAGAGAGACGCGAAGCGAGGGTGGCGCTGCGGCCGGCATTGAATGGTCATTGTCCCCCGAGGAGGCCGTTTGTTGTCTTCTTTCTCTCCTCCGCGTCGTCTGCTGGGCTCGTTATTTGCGCTGTTTCCCGCTACGTACACGCACCGCACTCCCCCTGCCTGCCGCCCTTTGACAACGCCCCTCGTCGGATTGGCCGCGTGCTGCTCCCTCCCTCTCTCTCGCTCTCACGGCGCGGGCCTCAGGGGTGCGAGAGAGACGGAGCGACCGCCCTGCTGGTTGGCTGACGCCTGTGTGTGTTGTCGTGCAGCAATTGGTCGTGGAATTGGGAATATCGAGCGGGTTCGTTAATGAGCCGCTTTGCTGTTCTCCGGGAGACACTTTAGCTGTTTCCCTTGTTGTTGTTGTTGTTGTTGTTGTTGTTGTTGTTGTTGTTTTCAGTGGAGGTCAGTGTGCTCGCGACAACACGGGATAAATCGTAATAAATCGGCGACAGTCTTGGCGCGGCCGGCCGGCCAGCGGCTCAGCAGTGTTGCGCCCCGCGGAGTCTCGCTGTCGGTGCCGGCTTTACCGGCTAATGAAATAGCGCCACGCGAAAGTGAAATCGCATTCCGAACACCGCCCCCCTACCCCACCACTCTCCTTCAGTGCGCGTTATAAGTAGAGGTGGATTTAGTTATCGGTAGTTTTACGCAGAGGACTGTATAACAACACGGAGAGGGAAATTATGGAGCCGCCTGCTTCTGGTGGGGGGCACGTGGGCGGCCGGCTCATGGCAATCCGTGGCTGTCACCAGGTTGTCACGGCCCATGGCGGCGAGGCGTGGCGCGACGTTTGCCGCTCCTCGTGCACTTACCCTTGTTCGCTTTGAAATTACCCTCCTTCAACAGCTTCCAAAATTGTGCACCCTAATTATCCAAGTGGTGCGGGGCGGCCCCGCGGTGCCTGCCTGCTCGGGCTGCCGGCCTGCCTGCCTGCCCCGCCTGGCGGCCCCCCGTGCGTCGCGTGTCAGCACGCTTTCGCCCCCTTCTGCCACCCCTTCCCCCTCCCCCTCTCCCAGGCACGCAGGCCAGGACGGCGACGTAGTATTCAAAGCGCTGTTTGGTTTCCTTGCGCGATGGGATTGAATCATTATTGCGCGGGCAGTGTGGTGGTGACGACCGCGGTCTTCAAGTGTGTCCATTTTTTCATCTTTTTGTTGAATTATTGACGACGTCGTCGACCTGATGGACGGGGCGGCCCTGGCCGGCGATGTCGATGTCCCGGTGCCGTGCGTGTGCGCGCCGTCGTGCGCCGGACTGATTCTGGTCGAGGCGTCTCTCTCTCGCACTCTTGGCGCGCCCGGTAGGGGTGCGAGAGAGACGGCCCCACCTTGGAATCGGCCCGCGGGCTTGCCGGGGGCGCACGCACACACGCCCCGCCGGCCCCGCCGCGCACGCGAGCCGCCGCGCCCGTGTTGTGCCGCCGCGCGGCGTCCTGGGATTTAAATTGTTGAGCGCTCCTCTAAATGTTTGATCCCGGTGTGTAACTGCCAAACTGCGGGTCCCGGGGGAGCGGGGCGGGGCCCTGGCCGGCGGCCCCGTGCGTGCTGCGTGTCGCCGGCCACGCTAAGACCCCCCTGCTGCCTCCGTGCCGCCGGCCAGGGCCCCGCGGGGTGGCTGATAAGCGCGTCCTGGCTGCCCCGTGTAAATACTTAATGCGCTGGAAATGCGCCCGCGCGTCCGCGCGGGTTCGCTTCCCGCCGGGGCCTTGCGGTTTTCCTTTTTTTTTCGGGTGCGTGTGTGTGACGGACGCACGCTGACAGCTGACTGGCCAGCGGCGGGGGACGCCGGCCGTTGCCTTGGCGTGCTGCAGTGCAGGCCCTGCTGCCGCGACATCGCGCTGCCAGGGTGGCTCCCCCCCCCCTCGTAAAGCTGCCTGCGCTCGCCTTGATGGTGATAGCGCGTAAAAGTTTGGCGACAGTCTCGGACCGACTTTAGGGCCGAATAAGCATCCTTTCATGTTTTGTTGTTCTAGTCTTGATGGTTTGTTAAGCAGCTGCAGTTATCTCGCGTCAAGATAAGGCGCCGTTTAGTGGCCAGTGGCTGAGCGTCTGTGCCGCCCCGCCCCGCCCCCCGCCTTGATGAACCATTCCAGATTATGTGCGAGTTTACTGTGCGCGCGCGCCACCCCCGCCGCCCGCCTGCTCCTGGGCGAGGTGGTGGCTGCGGCGGATTTTCCGTTTGGAGTGAGCTTGATTTTGATGGCTCCTGAAATTTGTTGTTGCGTCGTTTGGTCGTCTCGGCGGCCGGAATGGAATAGCTCCGGTCGTAAGAGGAGCCCTCCGCCGCGTTTTGGCCGTTTGGGCTTTTATCGAGACGGGGATCGAGAGGGTGGTTCTTGGCCTGCACCGCGCACAGTGGGCCGGCGCTGCTGCAGATAGCCCCCACCTGGGCAGCGCGTCCCGCGTTTACCTAGAAATGTTATCCTGTTTGGACACCGTCGTATGAGCGTCAGATTGTGTTTGCTTGGCTTCCGACCGTCAATGGAGGGTCAACACGACACACGCGACGCGGAAAACTTGGTCCGATTTGACGGTTGATGGCCTTCCGAACGACAACAACAACAACTTCCATGATGATTGTGTTGTTGTTTCTGCTGCTGGGCGCGTCGCGTCGTGTGAATTGTGAATGATGACTGACCCGTTTGGTGCGTTTTTTTTCTGTTGCAGCCACCCCCTCTTCCCCCTGCTGGCTCTTATCTTCGAAAAGTGCGAGCTGGCGACCTGTACACCAAGAGAGCCCGGAGTCACGGGCGGGGACGTCTGCTCGTCAGAATCCTTCAATGAAGATATTGCAATTTTCTCAAAACAGGTAAGTCAAGCTTCAGTTAAAAACGGGGTTTGAAGCTGCTGTGTTCGGTTTGAGGACGGGGAGTGACTAGTGAGGAGGAAAAAAGGGGGGGGGAGTCTAGGGGTGGCTGGCTGGTATGTGTTTACCTCACACTGCAAGACCAGGAGGGGAGGTGGAATGTTGGGGAGTCTGAAGCACCCTCGAGGCAGCTGTATGTGTGTGTGTGCGAGAGAGCGAGAGGGACGGCGAGATCGACGCTCAGCGGGAGTGCATGTGTGTGTGTGAGAGAGAGTCTGTGTGCCAATCCGGGCCCTTATCTGCGTGTAATTGTTGCTCATGGCAATTGGATTAAGCGCACGGTGGCCTCGGCGGATCGAACCTGTTGTTGCAGCCAGGCAGGCAGGCAGGCAGGCAGCCCCATGGCCGCGGCAGCGCAGCGTACGCGCGGCATTTGTTTTCTTTTCACGATTGAGTCGTCTTGATCGCCGCGCTGCGCCAAGCTGCTCGCTCTTCTGCATCAATGCCTTTTTTTTACGACGAAGCGTAACGACGGCGATCCCAGGACGGCGGCGGCACGACGGTGTGCTGCTCGCCTCGTCGTCGTCGGCGTCCTGGAGGGTCGCCGTCGGCGTGCTGCGGTCGCGCCTCGGCGCCGCGCTCACGCTGTGCTTGGAGGCGTTTACGTGCACAATGCGGTCGCCGCGGGCGGCGCGCTCACAGTGTGCCCGTGGCAGTGTACCGCCCGGTGCTCTCGGTGCTGCGTGCTGTGCTGGACCGATGCTCATTTATTTGACGCGCCGAGCCGGGCCGGCCCGCGGCGGGTGGGGGCGACGTCAGGATTAAAAAGGCAGGGAGGCCTTCGAGCGCCCCCCCCCCGATTTCCCCGCCCAGGAAAAGCGACTCTGGAAAATGTTTGGTCGGTTCGTGACGGCGCGGGGAGAGGCCCAGCCAGATAGGATTTTCCATTCATTGCGGGGCCGGCAGGGCGACGGCGCGCCTTTTGTAAACGGATGTGAAAAAGAGGAGGAGAATTATTTAAAAAGATTGGAGCCAAAGCGGGCAGGTAGACGCTGCTGCTGCTGCTGCGGCGGCTGCTTGGCGGCAGTGAGCGGGCGAGCAAACAGCGCGTCATTGAATGCGTACGAAGACGAACTCAACTGGAAAAAAAAAGTGAACCGGTCTTTTCACAAACATCGGCAGGGGGGATGGGAGGGGAGCAGCGGGTTGGAGCGCGGCGACGACAGTCAGGCTGCGAGGGAATGTGCGGGCGACGCTCCGCTTCGGAGGCCCCCTGCGCCCCGCCGCCCCGCCCGGGGCCCAAGCATGGGCCAAAGCCAGGCCCCGCCGCGGGGTATATTCTGCCGCTCATCAGGGGAGCCGCTGTGTCTGCCGGAGCGGGGCCCAAATCTGCAAAAAAGGAGTCTGCCGCGAAGGGCGGCCGTGCCGGGCCGTGCCGGGCCGCAGCCGGCGAGGGACTTCTTGCGGTGTCCTGGGCCGTCGGGCCGGTCCTGGACCTCGGCCGTGCGTTCCTCGGAGCGGCCGCGGCCACGTGGAATCGGGGTGCCGTTTCCGCCGAATTCGGCCGCCGGTTCCACCGGCAGCAGGGCCCAGGGCGTCCCCCGGCGGCCGCCACGCAGGCTGGTGCACAGTGGGCCAGAGGACCGCCGCAGGCGGCTGAAGCTCTAGACGCGTTTTAAGCTCCAGGGTCGCTGAATGAGATTAGAACCGAACGTGTGACCCCGCCAATGGATTGTTCTCCGAAAGAGGTAGTTCTTTCGAGTGCCATTCAGCGACTCTGCAACTCCAAACGCGTCCGGGATTTTGATCGCCCCCACCGGTCCTCTGGCCCACTGTGCGGCACGGCCCCGCGGTGGCGTCCTGCCGGTGCCGAATGGCCGCCGCCGCGTCCGCGCCGCTCAGAAGCAGCAGCGATTTCCCGAGAAAAATGGCGCCCAAGTGCGTTAACCTCGGCGGGCCGTCTCTGCGGTCGGGTCGAATTGGAGTCGCGGGACGCGGAGGGGGCCGCGGTCGGGGGAGGGGGAGGGGGGGGGCGACGCCCCGGCCGTGCACGACTCATGGCGACCAGCCGCGCCGCCATGCCATGGCACAGCTATTCGTCATTATGTCCGCCGTGAGCGAGTCCTTGTCCTTCTCTAGAGAGACGCTGCCTTTGCATCACAATGGCGACCACGCCGGGGCTCTCCCACGCGCCGCGTCCACGGACGGTGCCGTGTCCGGGGCGGTCCGGGCCGCGAATCGGGACGGCCACCTGCCGGACGCAGGGGGCGCGCGGCGTGGACGGAGTGGACGGCCGTTCGGTTAGTGTTTTTGCCGGCTGCGACATGCCCGTCGAGCCGCGTCCAGTTAGGTGGCCGCCCCGCCCCGCCCCGCCTTGCACTCGGCCGTGTCCATCTTTTGGTTTTCTCTCGTTGCGTTGCACAACCACCGATTCGAAAACACGATAAAGGCTTGCGCGTCGTAAAATCGGTCGTTAGAGCGAGAGGGAGAGAGGGAGAGGGAGGGAAAAAGAGAGAGAGAGAGAGAGAGAGAGAGAGAGAGAGAGAGAGAGAGAGAGAGAGAGAGAGTGGGGGGCAAACGCAGCGAACGCTACACGGGACGAGTCCCGGGACCCCGAGAGCAGTTTGAATGCGGTAATTTTATGACTCGGTAAATATGTTTGGGGGCTCCGCGGGGCCCCGCGGGTCCGAGCCTCGCGCGGGGTGGCTGGCTCTGCGGCGTCTTGGCACGTCGCTTGGAGTGAGTTTGAACCGCGTCCGCGTCGTATGTGTCCCTGCCAGTTTGTAGTGTCTGGCCCGGCTTGGCTTGCCGGTGCGGTGCTTCGCTGCGCAAATCTTGCCAACGCCTCGCAAATTTATGGCTTTATAACACCGGCCTAATTTATCAGGACGGACGCGGATGTGGATGCTGCCCTCGGCGGCGCCCCTCGCTCCCCACGCACTCACACACTCTCTCTCTCACACACACACACACACACACACACTCTCTCTCTCTCACTCACACACACACACACACATTCTAAAGCGCACACACACTAAAGCACACTCACACACACAATAGAGCGACGCGAGCCGCGACCGCGAACCACCTGCCGTGCTGGCGCCGCGACGCTGGTCAGACGCGGTGACGTCGCGACGCCTCGGGGCTGCAAGGCTGCGGCAAGGCGTTGGCCTGAAAGCGCCAGCAGTGTGAGTGTGAGTGTGCGTGCTACCTGTACAGGCCGTCCTTCCTCGCCAGCCTACCTAGATAAGATAGTTGTGTGTGCGGCGGCCCTATCGTGCTGCCTGCGTGGCTGCCGGCATGGCCGCCAGCCCTGTCTGGCTGCGCGCTGCGCCCAGGGCCCCAGCCATGGCCCTAGCGCCCCAGCGGGATGGATGTGTGGCAATGCGGCTCGGCACGGCACAGCTACCAAAACATTCTTGGGCTGCTTCCGGCTGGCGTGCCACTGGCGTGCCACTGGCGTGCCGGCGTCCTTGCGGTGCCTGCAGGCTGATTCCGACCAGTTGGTCGCCCTGCCTCTCACGCACCCGTGCGGCGTCCCGTAGGATGGCAGCGCGAGGGACGCGACGAAAGCACTGTTCGGAATGAGGAGGCTGCCCGCCGAGGGGGCGACGCGACGCGACGTCCGTTCCACCGAGATATCCTGCGCACACGGGGGGGCGGACGGGCGGACACGGTGAACTGACAGACAGACAGACAGTCGGGCAGACTCGCAAGCGCAGCGAAGGACGGTGGTCGGATCGGGGTGACTGAGATGCATTCGGAATGAGACGCAGAGCCACTGGGCCAGGATCGGCCGGGCCGTCCGGCCGGCTGGACCTTTTCTCGCGTGAGCGAGTGCGTGCAGGGAGGGCAGCCTCAGGCCGAGGTTTGAGACCCCCGCTGGTATCTTAGCTGGCGGCAGAGGCCCCTTTTCCCTTGGTGCCCTGTTCCCTTAGCGTGTAGGGCCCGTCGCGTCTGTGTGGCCTCTGAGCCTCCAAAGCCCTTCACCGTTGGATCGGAGATCGTGTCTGGCGCTCGCTGAGCCACGTACTACCAGCGGCGGCCGCGAGCAGTAGCCATACCAGCCAGCGCGGCGCGGCGTGGCGTGGCGTGGCGTGGCGTGGCGTGGCGTGGCGCGGCGGCGAGCTCGTTGTGGCGTTATGCTAGCGTTCTCGGAAAACGCGGCCGGCTTCGTAGAATGCGGGCCGCGATCCCAGGCAAGCCGGCCAGCACAGTGGGCAGGGAGGGCAAGGGGTACGGGGCAGTACATGAGCAGGCGAGGCAGGCAGGCCAGGCGGCATGCCAGGAAAGGGAAAAATAAAGGATCGGGTCTGCTCGGTGCGCACGGAGCGCGGCCACGGCGTACTCGTTGGGCTCAGCCAGCCACTCACTGTTTTTCGCCTCGGCTTGCCTTTCGCCCTTTCTTGCCTGCAGTCCGTGCCGCGCGGCCCGGCGGCGCAGCAGCCGCGCTCCGTCTTTCATTTTTATACACAGTTTATATGGTTTATTGCAGCGGCCCGTTGCACTGTCGCAGCGCGCTGTCTGTCTCTCTCGCACCCCTGCAGCACCAGTGCGAGAGAGAGGCCCGTGTCGGGGGATAATTGCGAGTCTTCATTTCACTGTCCGGGTCGGCGTAACTGCCACGCGTCGGCAGCACAGTGGACACGACATACCGCGCTTCTGAGCAGCGCCGCCCATTTTTGCCTGCGCCGCGTTCGGACTTTGTTCGGACGCGTTCGGGCGGCGGTCGGAGCGTTTGATGTGTCGTCGGCTGCCTTTGAGTCCCTCTGATGCCGGCCGCTGGTCAGGCGGCCAACGCCCCACGCGGCCGCGATCCGGATTTCCGGGCTGAGCCGGCGGCCAGCACGACCGCCGCCCAGATTATCACTTTATTTTTTTCGAACACGATTATTTTTCTTCGGATGATCAGTGCTTCTTGAGCCACTGAGCCACTATTGCAATTATTTTTATTTTTTCTTGATCACGATTTTGTTGTGTTTTTTTTTTTTTCGTGATGACCAGTGTTAGCAAATCTGTTATTTCTCTCAACTCATTTTTTTCCCTTGGTGATGCAGCCACCAGATACAGGCATCTGGAAATCGGGCGTTGCACTCAAGTTGCGGCTCCCCGTCTTTTCGGGGCGTGGAGGGATATTGTATTGATTTGGGCATGTTTACGGAACCACCACCATGTCGTGACGTTGGGCAGGCGCGCGTGGCCGGCAGGGCTACATGTTATGTACATGAGTGGTATGTCTGTTCGAACGGGCCCAACGGGTACCGCAGCAGGGCATACGGGCTGCGTTGTACATCGCATTCATTGTGCGTCTGTCGGGATCAATCAGCACGCGAGTCTCTCTCTCTCTCTCTCTCTCTCTCTCTCTCTCTCTCTCTCTCTCTCTCTCTCTCTCTCTCTCTCTCTCTCTCTCTCTCTCTCTCTCTCTCTCTCTCTCTCTCTCTCTCTCTCTCTCTCTACTGTCGTAGAACAAGCTGGCTGCGCGTCTCGCTGTAGGCGCTGACGGCTCTGACGGAGGTCGCCGCGGCTCGCGCACGCAATGGATGCGGAGATGCTCGGCGAGCGCCGGGCCCATCACGCACACACACACACACACACACACACACACGCACACACGCGCACACGCTCTGAGTGCGTGCGGTCACGCTCGTGCTGATTATACGCACGTCAATGCGGCCGTGCTGCCCAGTGTACTGGCCGGCCTTCTGCTGCTCAAGGACTTATTGCCGGGTCTCGGTGCAAACATGACGGCCCGATGAATATGCAAAGGGTGTGTACGTCGGCCACCAAGGGCACCACCGCGCACCACCGACCCGCACCACTGCAGCATGGTGCTTGGGTGGGATCCCCTCGGATCGGCTCGGGTGCGTTGCGTTTCCCGATGTACATAGGCCCCGCGGGGCCACCAAGCCACCGCTCCCTCGCGATGCACCTCGCCGTCGAGCCGTCCAGGTAGCATCGGCGGTACACTGCCCGGAACTGGAGGTCGACGAACTCCTCCTGCTTCCCCGTACTACTCCACTGCAGCCGCGCGGACTTGGGCTTTCTGGGCAGACGCCCGCTAATGTGTCACTTTCTGTGAGAAAAATATTTTTCAAGCTTGCTTTAAAGCGCTTTTAATTTTTTTCTGTTTTTTTTTTTAAGCTGGATGGCGCGCACACACGCTCGCATACGAACACTCACGCACGCTGGCACGCACGCACACATACACACACACAGGCACAGCTGCTGGGTTGGGTTGGGTTGGGCCGACCGGTTGGATAGGAGGAAGAAAGGCTTAGAGGAATCCAGAGCCAACGTGTCCCTGCGTCCCTGCGGTGTCTGGCTGGTGTGGAAAAATAAAATAAACTAATGGTGGGGACGGAGAGCGTCGGTGCGTGCGTGGTGCGTGGCGACTCTCGATCAAGTTTTGCATCGTCGCCGCACCTGATTTTCGCCGTCTCGCTCTCGCACTCACTCGGCGGCTCCTGCGGGTGCGAGAGAGACGGAGCTGCAATTAAGACCGTTATTGATGGCGGGGCAGCGCCACTCGTTCGTCTGTTTGCGTTGGTCTGCCGTCGACAAGGGCCGCCGTTATGGAAAGTGTCGGTGCGATTCACGTGTTTCACCGGCAAGCCTCTTCCCTCGCGGCTCGGCGGTCCGCGGGGGCGAAAATAGCCTCGCGCGGCATTCATCTCGCGCCTGTCTCCCTCGCACGCGCGGGGCGTCGCACCGGTGCGAGGGAGACACAGCGGCGCGGCATTCGTCGGCTTGCTGCAGCGCGACCATGCGGGTGCGACGATATCGGCGCGAAAGTTGTTCTAGGCTAATTTCCCCGAGAGAGAGAGAGAGAGAGAGAGAGAGAGAGAGAGAGAGAAGAGAGAGAGAGAGAGAGAGAGAGAGAGAGAGAGAGAGAGAGAGCGAGAGAGCGAGAGAGAGAGAGAGCGAGAGAGAGAGAGAGAGAGAGAGAGAGAGAGAGAGAGAGAGAGAGAGAGAGAGAGAGAGAGACTGAAGCACTGTTGTGCAGCGCTGCGCCTTGTCTGGCGACACCGCCCGTTTGGGGGCACGCGAATTGTTTGACGAGGACGGGGATGCGCGTGGGGCTCTGCAGGCGCTGCTGCTGCTGCTGCCATGGCGCTGCCTGCGGGGCGCGGGGCACGAGGAAAATACATTGTAGGAGACGCACGAATGAGTGAAACAGGGGCGGGGGGTATTTATAGCTGTTCGTGAGCCCCTTCCCTCCCCCTCTCTCTCTCTCTCTCCCTCTCGCTCTCTCTCCTAGGGTGGCGCGTTTGACACGCTGCGTGTCTGCCAGCATGGCGGATGGCGTTGCTGCTCCGGGCCCTCCCCCCTCCCCCCCCGTCGAGGTGCTGGCTGCTCGCGCTGCGCTCTGGCTGCACATATGGCCGCCCGTTTCATCCGTGTTATGACGTGAATTCGGCCCAGATCTTCGACGCTGAGTGTCCACCGCCACTTTGCTTGCTGCACTCTGCAAGGCTGCTTGACTCCGAGAGTCTCTATTTCTTCGCACTCATTGGGCGTTCCGTAGGGGCGGGCATGGAGAGTGTCGGCAAAGCAGCGGAACGCGTAGCGAGGAGCAGCGAGGAGCAGCGACAAGGGACAGAAATAACCAGAGCCTGCCTCAAAGTTAGCAGCTTATAACCTCTGAAAAACGGCCCCGTCGAGGAGTTCGGGGCGGGGCACGGCGTGGCGTGGCGCGGTGGGGCGGGGCGGGGCGGGGCCCCAGTGGGGAGGACGGTCGCCTCCATGGCCGTGCTGCAACACATGTGCCGCCCTTCCTGTCACGAGGCAGAGATGAGAACGAGACCTCCCCCCCTCCCCCCGCAAAGGTTAATGTCACGAAAGCGACGCCCGCCTCAACTGGACCACACGGCGAGCTGACGAAACGCCCGTCGCGTCTCCGATGCTTTTGCGCGCCGAGGCGCTGAAAGCGGGCGGCGTGGCGGGGCCCTCGCCGCGGGCGGGACAGACGGGGCTGGCGGACACCGACCCACCTCATCCCCGTCGTGTTTTGATTAGATGCATCTTTCCGAACAAAAGGACAGTTAGGCGTGTTTATTGCTTAGTGCCTTGACCGGAAGATTGGATTACCGCGACGCGTTGAGCTGTCAACCTGAAATTCGTCGGTGTGTCCACCACGACGGTGACCGCCTCGTCGCGCGCTAGCCCCTTTTCGAGTCCCAAACCTGTTGGCTATCTTTGTGCGCTATCTCGGACCAGCGATCATGCAAGCGGCACACACGGTGCCCGGCGGAGCACGGTCTGGCCCGCGCCGCATGCAGCCTGCCAGCCCCGCCTGGCTGCGCGCTGCCAGCCCGGCCTGCCCGGCCTGCCCGGCCTGCCCGGCCTGCCCTGCCAGCGGGGGACGAAAACAAGAAGCGTTTGTTGCTCTTTTATCGGCCGAGTCGTCGTGTAAAGGGAAATGGTGTTTGGGATTTGGAATTGCGTACGGCAGCGGGACTTTTGCGACAGTCCTCCCGTTTCGAAACCATTTGGCGGGGCGTGGCGTGGCCTCGTGGGCCGGGGAGGGGAGGGGGCCTTCTTCTTCTTCTTCTTCTTCGTCTGGGCGACCAGTACACAGTGGGCCAGAGGCGGCCAAAATTCTAGACGCGTTTTGAGCTCCGGAGTCGCTAAAGAGGACTCGAACCGATCGTGTGACCCCACCAATGAATTTCTCTTTCGGAGAGCAATCGACTGGTGGGGTCACACGTTCGGCTAGAGTCCTGGTTGCGACTCTGGAGCCCAAAACGCGGTTTACAATTTTTGCTGCCTGCCGGTCTTCTGGCCCACTGTGCAGCAGGAGGCGGTGTGCGGTGCCACGTCGACCTAGAGTACACGCGTTTCCGGGCGCCGATAGGGAGGGGGTCCTTTTCGACGGCGTGGGCAGCGAGCGGTGCCTCTTCCTTGTCTTTCCGGGCGACTTGTCTTTCCTGGAAGTTCACAATTTGCCTGAGTTTGCGCGGGGCAGCAGGGCGGGCCTGTGGGCGCCGTCCGCCATTAGGCGGGTGATTCGTCCCGCGGGTCGGAGGCACCGCGCGGCAGCGGAATGGAAATGCGCGAAAACACAACACACTCCGAGTTATAGGAAGGGGCGCGCGGAGCACAGACGAGCTGGCGACCGCCAGGCAGCCAGCCAGGTCAGGCCGCTGAGATAGGGGGGGATAGGAAGGGACATTCTTTGAGAAACTAGCTCGAGATTTACAGCTTTACAACAGGTATCCCCTCAGCTTGCGTGAACGGCCCAGTCATAACACTCTTCTTGTTCTTGCGGTTCGTGCCATCCCTTGTAAATTGTTCCATTTGTCCCACTGTGACTCGGCAGCAGCCTCTCAAGGCCGTCCGGGTGATGAGTTAATGTTCCGCGACCGGGGAATGGGTTGCGCCCGTTTTGAGGGCAGTGTAGTTCGTCCTCGCGCGGACACTAAAACGCGTCCCCCTTTCCTTCTTACTCAGTGTGTCTCTCGCATCTCCCCTCCGCTCTCCGCTCGCGAAGCTCACACAATATCTCCTTTTATCATTGCTAAAAACGCTTTTACCTTTCATCAACTGCATCCACAGCCCTATTCTGCATCAGACAATAGGCAGGTTGGTCCCTCCGGGGAGCGTTTTTCTTCGGACCACAATGCGAGCCAAGCCAGCGGGAGAGAGAGAGAGAGAGAGAGAGAGAGAGAGAGAGAGAGAGAGAGAGAGAGAGAGAGAGAGAGAGAGAGATGGAGCCGTGGATGCCTGGCTTAGCGTGCCGGGCCCGCCGAGCCTCCTCGCAGCCTCGCACCATATTGTACAGGCAGGGCCAAAAGTGATGCGCGTGGGCCGATTCCCGACCACGCCGGCCGCGATGATGGCCCATTATCCGTGCTGGTCCGCGAGGCCCCGACGCCGGACCCAGGATCGGCCGATGCACGCACTGGCGGTTAAAATTCCGCCACCGGCCCTTCTCCGGGTCGGCCTCCTCGAGTCCCCCTTCTAGGCCACCCTGCAGGCCCAGCAGGCCTGGCCGAGGTCAAAGACACTGGACACACCCCGGAGTGGGCAAGGCTTTCTCGGAAAGTAGTGCATGTGACCCGGCCGGTCGGCCAGCCGGCACCTTGCTTTCCCTCCAAAGAGTAGTACACTGTGATAGGAAGTAAACGGCCGGGCTCGTCAATATAACCGGGGCCAGAGAAGGCATGGAGGAATGCGACGCGGTGCCGATTGTCTCGTGATGGCTTACAGTGCTGCTGGCCCGCCGCTACGCGCGCTCCGCGGGGCTCAGCCGCTTGTGTTGACGGCCGCGGCGACGCCCATCACGGCGGAGTCTTGGCCGCCTGCGCCGGCCTTCTGGCCCGCTGTGCAATGTCACCTGCCGCCGAACATTTAATCAAGCGGTTAGACAATGGCGCTGCTTGAGTTGTTTTGGGTGCTGGACGTGGTAATGACCGGGGTCTCGACCAAGACGCGCTCTGCAGCTGGAGGGAGGCGAGGGTCGCCACCCAGACGGGTCGCCCCTCGTAGGGTCGGCGGGTCGGGCCCGCACCGCCCTGCGGAGCTGCTGCTCATTTCTTGTCAAAACTGTGGGAGCGTAGCGAGGGAGTCGCTGCCTTCTAGGAATTGGCAATTACGCATTGCAGAATCTTGTGCAGAAACACACGGCAGGGATTCTGGCAGCCCGGCCCCGCCCCGCCCTGCCCCCTGCCTGGCTGGGGCTCGCTTCTGACCCCGGCCGACCCACCCACACCCACACACTCGCATGCCCAGCAGGATGTCCGTCAAAAGCACAGCGCCTACACTGGCAAAAAGACGAGGGCGTCGACCGATGCGGCCAGCCTTGTTGGGACCGTTGGAGTGTGAAGCCCCCTGTGCCCATCTGCCTCGCCTCTGTGTGTGTGAGCGCGCGCCTGTGCGTCCCCATGTGTGTGTGTGCTCAGTGCGACTTCAGGGAAAGAGACCACTTAATTGTTTCGCTATACGACTAATTTTCGGGGGAAAAAATGTGTGGGCCTTATTTAAAAACATTTTGTGCGTGTCGCAGTAAATTGTCGCGTCTCCGTGGGACCACCTCCCTGCCTTGGCCGAGAGGGCAGGATCGAGTTTCAAGTGTGCGTGTGTGTGGCTGTGTGTGCGAGAGAGACGGACTGTGTGGCTGTGTGCGTGCGGTGCGCGTCCTCCAGCGCCGCGAAATGCCCTAGATGTGAAGGGCAGAAGGGCACGGGGCCGCCGGCGCGTCGCCGCCGGGCTGGTGACTTGAACGCCAGAGTGGCGGGATAGGCACGGCGGCCGGCCCGGCTCGGCTCGGCTCCCTCCTCTTGGCCCCGCTGGCCTCGCCCGCCTGCTCGCCTCGGCTCCGCTCGCTGCTTCGGTTGATCACTTCTCGGAAAGTGACTTTGCCTGGCGACACGGCGGTAACTGCACTTCTGCGTCTGGCCCACCGTGGCCATGCCCTTGCTTCGGCGTAAATCCGCAACAGGTACACGGACGACGTGACGACGACGCGGACGGGACGTGCCCGGGACGCGCCCGGGAGCGAGTTATCCGATTACCGGTGCCATTTGTTGAGTAGTTTTCGTTAAGTGCCATCGCGTTTAGCCGGAATGCCTTTTGGCAGGAACTGTTGTGTCGTTGTGACAACGGCGACATAAGTCGCGCCAACACGCACGCACGCTTTTTACCAGGTAAACTGCATACGAGGCATAACATTATTTTCGTAACAGTACTTCTATGTAGTTAGAAAAAAATAATTTCCAAAAAATGGAAGTACCAAACGTAATGGCGGGAAGGTGTTGCCAGCCGACAGGCTGATTCTGCCCGAACAGCAAGCTGTCATCTCTCTCGCACTCATGGGGTGATCCGCAAGGGTGCGGGAGAGACAGGGCCATCGGGCCGCTGCGAAGGGGTGTGCTTGCTTCGGCTTGCATGTCGTTCCGGAATCACGGCCGTTTAGATTGCGTTGCGTGCGCGAAGCGCCGCGTGTCTGCTTGCCCGCCGCGTGCGTGCGTGCGCCGACACGAGCGTGCGCGGGCACGGCGGCCAGCCAACCAAAATGCCGCGCGCCTATCTATGTCTGCGGCCTATCCCGTCATCTCGTCACGTGACGAGTCACGTGAGGCACGGCAGCCAATTAGACGTCGAGCCCGGCGGGGCTGGCGGGGGTGCATGTCACTGTCTGGGGGAGGGGGAGGCATCATGGAGACATCGTCCTACCGCCGAATAATATAATTGGGCGACGTTTTGGAACGTGTTTCTCGGCCTATCGTTGTTGTCCCCGGGGACACACAGTGGGACACACGACGAGTCAAAAAGCTTGGGAAACAAACAGGCGAGGCTCCAATTAGAAGACCGGTGCAATTTGGTTGGTCGGGGCGAAGGGGTGGCGAAGAGGGAGACGAGTTACTGGCGTCGCACTTGAAGACGCTTTGAGCGATGGTGGGGATCCAATCGGACTCGAATCGAACACACGATGCTCGTGGTGACGGATTGCGCGGCGCACCCGCTGCATAATGTTGCAGACGTCCTTGCTGACGTCCTTGCGGGAAAGTCTCCAGATTGCTGTGTGCGTGTGTCTGAGTGAGGAGTGCGTGCGACGAGGCCGGCAGAGGAGAGAGAGAGAGAGAGAGAGAGAGAGAGAGAGAGAGAGAGAGAGAGAGAGAGAGAGAGAGAGAGAGAGAGTGGACTGCACAGTGGGACTGCACAGGCACGTACGTTGGACTAAGCCGGAGCGCAGGCAGTGTTTACAACGGACGAATCTGATGTTTGCCTGGCGAACTGCACTGGCGTGTGTATGCAGTGCGGTTTCGCGTAATAGATTTTCTTCCCGCTCGGCACGGCACAGTGGGCACGGCACGGCACGGCACGGCCAGCCCCGATCGGGTTTCACATTAGTAGCGGCTTGTGTAGCGCGGTAGCGCGGCGGCCGCCGGCCACGCCCCGTTCATGATAAAAGTTGGTTATCTTGATAATTACGCATGGCGGCGCTGCGGAGCCGTGCAGAGCAGCGCCGCGCCGGTCGCTTTTCATTAAGTTTCTGATGTCTACCTTTCCTTTTAACAGCCGCGAGGGGGGCGCCGCGCCGCGCCGCGCGTCCTGGGGCCGTGGCTGCCGTGGCCGGTCCCTCGTTGTTTTATGACGTTTTTGTTTTCCGGGAACGAGGGAGGTGAGGCCGAGGCGTTGACGGTGGCGATGTTTGTGGTCTTACATCATCGCACGCGCGCCTTGGGGGCGATTGATTGAACACCTGTCAGCTGTTTTTGTGCCTCTTTTGTGCGGTCGGCGGATTATAGTGGTACAGCAGCGGCGCGAGATTTTTGGCAAGAAAGAAAAGGAATCATTGGCGACGATAAGAAGCGAGATGCAGATGGGAGTGAATGCATGATGGATGGGCCCGCCCACCCCGGCGAGTCTCTCTCTCTCTCTCTCTCTCTTGGTGCGTGTCGCAGGGGTGCGAGAGAGACAGCGGGCCCACTGTGCGGAATCGCTTCGCACGGCCAGGGTCAGGGCTGAAAGGCTGCACGCCGCGGCGCGCCGATTGAGCCGTCAATTCGAAAGACGTCAGTTATCATTTTGCCGGTAGATTTGTCTGTCGGTGGCGGAGCAGCAACCAGCCAACGGGTTGGCATAAAAAGCGTGCATAAATTTCCCCGCGGACGACAGATACGGCGTTCGGCCGCAGGAGTTCGCGCCTCGCGGCAGGAGAGAGAGAGAGAGAGAGAGAGAGAGAGAGAGAGAGAGAGAGAGAGAGAGAGAGAGAGAGAGAGAGAGAGAGAGAGAAGCAATGTTCGGAATCAGCCTGCTGTGTCAGTGGCTGGTCCATTGATCAGCGCGACCGATCACTTTCACTAGTCCTAACGGTGTTTTGTTTTCTGTTTCAGATTCGGCAAGAAAAGCCATACTATATTGCAGACCCCGAAGTCGATTCACTTGTAAGTACTTCTCGGTTTTGTTTTCATCTTATTTTTTTTTTAAAAAAAAATTATTTTATTTTGACTGCTGGGGCGCAACGTCTCGGGACCGATACTGTTATGAGACAACAGGTCGCGCCTTTTACGTTTAGTTTAGTTTTATTTTTTCTCATCCTGTTTCGTCCTCTCTTTGAAATCCTTCGCTGTAAAAGTCGCTCCGTGCTTCGGGAGGCTTTTGTCAGGGACGCCTTGAAATGATCCGGACGAATTGAATAGTGTACCCGCGCGCCGTCTGTGTGGTGTAGCGTCTGTCCCGCCCAGTGTGAAGATGGCGGAGGGGGCGGGGGAAAGGGAGGGGGGTCGCTTGAATGGCCCAATGACGCTATTGACTGGCGGGTCCAAGGCCGCGGCGCGGTTGGGCCATACAGTGTATGCCATACTCACACAGCCATGCGAAGCCCGGACGAAATTTGAACCAATTTAAATTTTCGGCTTGTTAAATCATTCTTGCAAGATGTGCGCCGCTCTCTTACTGGTCGGCTGTGTTTTTGTTTTGATTTTTTTCAGCAGGGTATCTGTTAGCCTTGAAACGTTTGATATGAAAGAGCGCTGGCAGCGGCGCGTCTCGCCAGCAGACCATCACGCCACGGGGGGGCGTCTGTAAGCGGCGTGGCCTTGGGGGCCTCGGGCGGCACAGCGCTGCGGGACGGTCCCTGGACGGTCCCTGGACGGTCCCCGGCTGCCTGGTAGCGTCATTGTCACTGGGGCTGGGCCGGCTGGTGTGGGGGTGTGTGGAGTGTGTGGTGCGGCCCGGGCGGCGAGGGGAGCCGAGCGGAGCCGAGCGGAGCCGAGCGGAGCCGAGCGGAGCCGAGCGGAGCTGGCCGCGACCGCGAGCCCAGCCGAGCCGCGGGGCAGGGTCCGCGCCGAGCCGGCCCAGAGGCCAGCGCGAGGGTGGCCCGCGCAGCCCCGTCTCGTCCCATCCCATCCCCCGGGACTGGATTAATGTGATTTATTAGTGTTTCCTGCGCCGCGTCATACATGACCACAAATCCCACACAAGGAGAGCGAGAGAGACGGAGCGAGGGATGCTCGCCCTTCCTGCACTTGCACTTCCCCGCGCTGTCTCTCTCGCACCGGCGTGCCCTGGCGATGACGCTAAACGTCCACAAATCACCGGCAATGGCGCCTCCAGATCTCGGCCTTCCTCTCTATCTGGCCGGCCTGGCATGGGGGCTGAGATTGTGGTCAGCCTGCAAGGGCGGCTCGCCCCGCGAGTGCGAGAGGGACACACTGTTCAGAATCAGCCTGCTCACTGTTATTCAAGCATGTGACTTCATATTCGTTAGGATGTGAATTTTGTCACGTTCTTTTGAATACGATGTCACATTCGCCAGAATGTGACACGGCCGTTAAATTAGGGTGTCAGATTCTTTTGAACGTGGGTCAACATTCAAACGAATGTGACTTCATATTCAAACGAACGTGACAAAATTCACATTCGCTCGAATATGACGTCACATTCGTTGAATAACAGTGCTGGTCGCCTCTCCGAAGGAGTTCGATTAGCCGGCCAGAAGGAGTAGTACACTCTTGGGGGTCACAGCAAATCGTGTCATCGTGGCCCACATAGAAGCCAGGCGTCATCTCGGAATGAAAAGTCGAAGCTGTGTCAGCCATTCACCCACATCGCTCTTGGCCTGTGCATTGCTGTCATTTCTATAAGTTCTTGGGCGGACTGTACTTGGTGCTTCCGTCGTTCTTGGTGGTTGCTGTCCAGTGCGTCGTCGTCGCGCTGGACACCGTCGCCGCGTGGCACCCTCGCTGCCCAGTGTGCCCCTGGGGCCCCTGGGGCCCCTGACTGCCTGGCTGGTAAAGATGGTATCTGGCCGTGTCGTGCGGTGGGGGTGGCGCGGCGGGTTGCCTGGCCCGTGGCGGGCCCGTGGCGGGGCCGGTGGTGGCCCGCGGGGGTGCACAACGCTGTCACGGACCGCCCGGCCGCCCTGGTTCCGAACCGCCCTTCGCCGCTCTGTCTCTCTCGCACCCCGATGGCACTCCCCACGAGTGCGAGAGAGACGGAGCGAGCGGCCATGTTCTGCGCCCTGTCCGGCCGGCCAGCACTTATTCGGCAGATAAAGATAATTGTCGTTTCCCTGCTTGCCGTCCGTACCCCCTTCGGTGCCTCCCCTCTCTCTCCCGCCACTTTTACTGCAGCCCGCCGAGATGCCTATCTGCGTCCACTAGGCCACACCTACTCGCCGGCACTCGCACGGCCATGGACATGGACGCCATGGACGGCAACATGATAATTTGGCCGTGGTGCCCGCCCAGTGAGCCCGCTTGGCTGGGCCGCTCGGTTGGGCCCCGCGGCGCCTTCCACGCCGTCCTGCCCGTCGTCATGGAGGACGGCGGTCGTCGCGCACCTCACGGTGACGTGCGGCGTTGGCGAGCCTCCTCGTCGTCGTCCTCCTCCTCGCTCCTTGTTCATCATCTCCGGCTGCTCGCAGCGTTGCCAAGTCGTGCGACGGCGACCCCGCCGCGCTGCGCCCAGCAACGCCCAGCGACGCCGCGCAGGCCAGGTTTGGCGAGGCGACGCGGCAACGCCGCCCAGCGCCTTGTCCAGCCGGTCCGACTGTCCGACCTGTCCGACGGACCCACCGCCTCTGCCCCGCGGTGTCCGCCTGGCTGTGGCACTCCCGGGTCATGGGACCGACGGCGCGCCGCTGCGGACGCCCTGCGGACGCCCTCCTCGAGGCCGTCCGCGATGACTTCATAATTGCCTCGGTTCTCAGGTGCATAAATTGTGAATAGAGCCGGCGAGGTCCTCGCCACTGCCACTGGAAGCAAGCCCCGAATCGCCGAGTCTAGCCGGCCAGGCGATGGCTATCTGGCGCATCATTATATTACACGCGCAGTAATTAGACGGTATTTACATACTCTTTTTCTTTCGATTTTAATCGGAGCCGACGCTCGAAACAGCAAAACAGCTGATTTGCTAGTGTAGTACCCCCAGAGTTTGTTCTTTTTTTGTTTGCTGAATTTCCTCCGGTTTGGTTGGTTTGTTTCTGCTTGCCTGTCTAACGATGGACAGCGGGCCCCGTCCGTGGCCGTCCGTCCCTCGCCGTCAACCCTTTATCTTGGCACACCCCGCACTCCCGCGGTACACGCAAAACCACTTTGTCGCGAGGGAGCCGGTGGCGCGAGGCGCAGCACCGCAGCGCCGCGTCTGTCCAGATTCTCGGCGCGCTGTCTCTCTCGCACCGGCGTGGGGCGCCCCGCGAGTGCGAGAGAGACAGAGCGACGTATGCGTGCAGGCCATCGCCGCGTGGAGCGGCACTGTCCACGCCTCTCTCTTCGTCCCGGCGGCGGTGGTCCGGTGAATTTCTCATATAGTGTCTTTGTCGGCGGAGAAGGTCTGTTGACATCGCCGGTACCCGCCATTAGCTGCCGATGTATCATTAGCGATATGGCTCATTTATTAGCATAATTAGCCGCGTATTTATGAGGGTACCGGCCGGGCTGTATACGCCGCCCCGCCCACGTGGTCCTGTACAAAACTCTCACACGCACACTCACTCACACACGCTCTCTCTCTCTCTCTCTCTCTCTCTCTCTCTCTCTCTCTCTCTCTCTCCCTCACACAAACACACACATACACACACTCAGCCGGGCGTGGTCCGTTTCTGATTGAGTCGCTAAGAGCGGAGGCGACTGGGCATCAGGGCGCTGATACGGCGCATGATGCACACATGTGCTCTCGGCTTGCGTGGACTCGCCTCGTTCGGCCCACTGTGCGCCGTCCCGGCCCTGGCGCGGCGTATGTATTTGTTATACGCCCCGCCCACTTGCGTGTAAAGGCGTACCGCGGTCGGGCGGGGCGGGGCGGGGCGGGAGCCTGGCTGCAGCAGCCTGCTGTGTCCGCGCGGTGGACGAGGAGGCCAAAAATGAGGACAAGCTCCGCTCCACGCGCGGGATGGTGTGTGTGTGTGTGTGTGTGTGTGTGTGGTGCAGTGTGAGCCACGGCGCTAATCCATCATGGAATGAATCAATCAGTCATAGCGGCGGTGATCTGGTTCCTAGGAGGACCCCGGGCAGCGCAGCGCGGAGCAGGTCGGACGGGTTGTTATCGGCGTTGTTGCCCGGACCTGCCAGGCGGGGCGACCCTATTCGCGTTGGGGCCCCGGAGGCCAAAGGCACGAAAAAGCGGAAGTCTAATTCTTGGCGCCGCACGGCCCCTCAAAAGATACTCTGGAAAAAAGGAAAAAAAAACTGAAAAGTGACTCTACCTTGGCCTCTCCGTACGTCAAAATAATTTACTCTGATGAAAATTCTGACAGTGGCACAAAAATGTAGATGGATCCACTGTAATAAAACCCTGATCAACCATTAAATTTGAAATGAAGTTGTGTTTTTTGGTTTTTTTTTTTAGCGTGTTGTTCTGTTTGTGGCCGTCACCGGTTACAAGAAGCTGGCGCCCTTGTGCTTTATACTAATGTCAGTGTCCTTCTCTGTTGCAGATGGTCCAGGCGATACAGGTCCTACGGTTTCACCTATTAGAACTCGAAAAGGTGAGTGCATGAGCGCGACGGTTGGCTGCTCGGTCTGGGCGGCAGCCAGAGCCAGTCAGTGGTATAGGCCGGCAGGGGTGCAATATATCCGCGGAGCACGCAGGCGCCATTACGCGCCGCGATAGGCATTCCGGGACGACATAGTTTTCAAGTCGCCTGATTCCGAGCGGCGCCTCGTCGCTCCGTCTCTCTCGCACTCGCAGGGGCGTGCCGCAGGGGTGCGAGAGAGACGGAGCGACTCTGTTCGGAATGGTGCCGCAGACGGCGCGCGCCATCGCGGGTCGTCCGACATTAATTCCTTGTCCACATCCCTCAGTTATTGCAAGCGGGCTGCCTGCTCGGTCTGCGCGGCCCCATCCCCGGGCCGCCGCTCTCTGATTCGTCACAACGCCCCGCCGCTCTCTCTCTCCGGCCCGCCCCTCCGGAGGGGTGGTGCGGCGGCGCGGGGCGGGGCGGGGCGTGGTGCCGCTCCTATGCAAGCTTGGCATTCTTGTCGGGGTTGGCCGCCCCTGTATTAAATAAACGTCACCGGTTGCGGGGAATTTTTACGTCGTGTTAGCTCGGAATGACGCGGCGCCTTATTGAAACGGGGGGGAGGGTGTTCATTTTCCGACAGGAGTCTTGGGACGCGACGACGCGCGACAGTGACGGACACGGATTGCACGTGGATCCGCGCGATGCGCGCTTTATTGGATTGTGTGTCTGCTGCTGCCTGCTCGGTCTGCCCGGCGCGCTGACGGCCACCTTCGCTACAGTCGGAATGCGGCGCGCAAAACATGGCCGATGCACGACGCCGTGCTCGCTGTCGTTGTGTGTCTGCTTGCCGTCCCTACGCTGGTTGCGCCCCGGCTTGATTAAAACTGTAAATCAAGTGGGGGCGCTTCGGCCGGCTTCGGCCAGCTTCGGCCAGCTTCGGCGCTTCCCGGGCCGGACGGCGGGCGTAGTGACGACCTGACTGGAAATTCATTCAATCAAAAAGCACTCGAATCAAGCATGTGACAGTACCAATGGAATCCCCTTCGAACGAGGAATCCATTGGTACCCTCATGTGTGATTCGTCCGCTATTTGACGACTCTTTTTTTTAGACTGAGGAGGTCAGGACGTGTCCTCTGTGTGGCGCCGCGCAGGGCAGGCCACCGGGCCGGCCTCCGGGAGGCGGTGCTTGGGGGCGGCCAGCGCGGCTACCGTGTATTGTTCTTGGCCGCACCCTCCACCTGTGGGCCGATTCCAAAGGATCGGTTCGTCGCTCTGTCTCTCTCGCACTCGTGGGGCGTCTCGCATGGGGGTGCGAGAGAGACAGCCCAGCCACATTGGTTTGGGCCTTCATCCTTTCAGCCCGCCGTTTGCACCTGTCGCTGGCTGGCTTCGGCCGGCGGCGCTGCCGTTAGACGCGGCTCGCGTTGACACACTCACACACTCGCAGCTGGCGGCCAGGGCCAGCTGCCTTGTTAGCTCCTCCCGGAGCACATAAAGACCCTTGACGACGTGGCCGTCGACCTGGCCGGACGTGGCCGCCGTGCGTGTGGTCCGGCGTGCGGTCTACCTGGCGAGGGGCAAGCCGGCCTCGCAAATCAAATCTCGATAATGAGGCTGGTGGAGTAGTGTCCGCGGCGGACGGGTCGGACGCGACAGGGACACTCATTATACGTAACATGTCAAGCGGCCGGGACGTTGGTTGTTTTGTCGTTCTACGCGACTTCCGCCCCTGCCGTGGCCCCGGCTTCGTGTGGGCCCACCAGCTCGGCCCCCAGAATTCTTTACTTTTGGAATCCATTTCGGTGCGTGCGTGTGCGTGTGTGTGAGTGTGCGTGTGTGCGCGCCGTCGGGAGTGTGTGCCGTGTTTTTGCCTGGCACCGCGCCCAGGAGGGATCGGGCCCCGCTTGCCTGTATGGAAATGCGTTTGGCATTTTTTATGCGCCGGTTTGATTCGTCGTTTGGGGTTTGTTTTTATTGGTGGGCCGGTCTTGTAGGCAGGCACGCATGAATTGATTAGCTAGCGTTTTTGTTCAGCTGGTGTGGCGCGAGGGTACTGATGCTTGCCGTCGCAGCGATCAACCGCGCGCGCGCTTTCCAAGAAAAGTGTCTAATTTTGAAGTTTGTTTTTGCCCGCAGGTCCACGAGCTGTGCGACAATTTCTGCCACCGGTACATAAGCTGTCTGAAGGGCAAGATGCCCATCGACCTCGTCATCGACGAGCGGGACTCGTCGAAACCCCTGCCCGAGATGGGCAGCTCCACGAACGGCACGGACACGGCGCGCTCCAACGCCGACTCAACCTCACACACCGACGGCGCCAGCACGCCGGACGTGGTAAGTCGCATCTGTTAAAGCTTTTTGGCCCGTCGAATATCCAGAGCAGGGAGGAGCCTGTGGACATGCGTAGGGAATTGCGTCAAGCCTTTGCAATGAGACAGCGCCAAACGTAGGAACACTGCGAACAAGTTGCAAGTGCCTTCCCTCCAGCCGGACGCGACACTGGAGCACTCCAGGTGCAACGCGGTGACGCTCGCCGAGTACACTACACTGGAGTCAGGGCCATGCCTTGACCCGCGCCGATCTCGATGGCCCCCAGCGTGTCGCGTTGCGATGCGGCGCCTGCCTGCCGCCGCCGCCGCTCGGCTCGCGGTGCAAGACTGGTTTGATTGGTCCCCCGGCCCCGCGTCGGGCGCCATCTTGACTGTGATCACGCTGACCAGGCACCAGGCCCGCAGCACCACTTGCAAGCGCCGGTGCGAGCGGAGCTGAGCCGGGCCGAGCGCAGCCGGGGCCTTGGCGCGGGTTGGCGAGGGCGTGCCGCGCCGAGCCGGGGCCGCGCGACGATGCCGAGAGGCCGGGAGGCTGGCTGGCTGGCCCCGCTGCGCTTTCCTTCTTTTTGTGCGTCCGCCGTGTTCCTTCTTGTAGATTATTCATCGATTTAGCCGGCGGCGGAGTGATATTGCATTGTTAATGCGCTGGGACGGCCGGGACGGCTATGGACGGCGGCCCGAGTTGTATACAGATCCCCGCACGCCAGGCTGCGTCAGGCTGCGCCAGGCTGCGCCAGGCTGCGTCAAGCTTAGCCCCGCGCCGCTCCGGCCGCTTGGATCGCTGCCGTAGGGCTCCGCAGGGCACCGTAGGGCAGGGTAATTATACTTGAGTGCTTTTGCGTGGAGCGTGCGGCGGGCGGCCTATGGGCCCCAGCCAGTATGTAGTCTGATTCCGAACGGCGCTTTGGTCGCTCTGCCTCTGTCGCGCGCTCACGAGGCGCTCCGCAAGTGCGAGAGAGAGAGCGCGACACTGTTTTGAAGCCACTCGACCGGGTTCGAACGGGGGCCGCGTCGCTGGCGAGGTGAAGGCCGGCGCGGAGGCGCTGCGGGTGCACTCACCGCGTCGCCGAGGCCTGCCCCGCAGACACACGCAGCCGCCGCCCTGTCTCCCTCGCACCCGCCAGGCTCGCCGTAGGGGTGCGAGAGAGACAGGGCGCCGAATCGCTCGCCCGAAGGGCACGCTCAGCTACCCGCAAATAACCGCAATTTTGTGTCGCGCCAATTTTCCGGGGCGGTGACTTGCAGGTGCCCCCTCCACTCCACTGTGCTTGCTGCTCGCCGCTCCAGTTTGCCGACATGCGAGGCACGCGGGCGACCAAACGGCCAGGGCGGTTGCATCCCATTGAATCACCGATAGACGGCAATGAGGGCGTGGCGGGGCGTGGCGGGGCGTGCCAAGGCGTGCCGTGTCGCGCATGCAAAACACACGCGAGACGTCGTGCTGCGCGCCCCCCGCCCCGCCCCGGTGCCATTCCCCCAAATAACTTGATCGGAAAGCGTATAAGCTTTGTCTTGCTTTTATTGCGCTCATCGGCGTGCCTCTGCCCCGCCTCCCCCGGGCCGGCCGCGGACGCCGGGGACGCCGACGGCGGCAGGGGCGTCTCAGGAGACAGGGGTGGCGTGGGTGCCGCTGCCGGCCGCCCTGGTGGCGCTCCGCTTTGCCGCTCGGCTCCGCTTGGTGTTATTGAATAAGTTATTGGCTGGTGGTGTGGTCCCCGCTGCTGGACTGGGGCGCCTCCCTCACTGACGCCGTCCTGTCTGTCCGACTGTCTGTCCGTCCGTCCGTCTGTCTGTCCGCCAGTGAGTGATGCGACACATCTGCAAATTGACACCAATTACAGAGCTGTGCTGCTGCCGCTGTGCGCGGGGAGTGGTCGTTGGTGGGGGACTTTTCGCTCCCGCCTGCGTGTTTGCTTTTTTTTTTCGGGGTCTTTTCCTCTCCCACTCTGGCCAGTGTCCCTCCAAGGCGGGCAGGCCGGCCGGGCGCCTCGACCCCGATGCTCGGTTTTGTTTGTTTTGACGCTTTGCGCATTTCTGCGCGCAGCCGCATTAGCAGGCGGGGAACGATTCTCGCGAGCGAGGGGCGAAAAGTGGTCTTCTTCGGTTTCGTTTCTGTCGCGTCGTTCCTCACCTAAATTTTGGGGGTTATTTCTGCGGAAAATACCCGAGGGTGATCCCGTTTGGCAGTAGAGGGGCGCTATGGCGAGGAGATGACCTGGATGCAGGCCGCCCCCCCGCGGCGCCGCTGACGTCCGCGTCGTCGCCGCCGTGCTGCACCCCCTGCTGGTGCGGCGAGGGCCGCGGGGTTGCCGACGACGCCCCGTCCCCGTCGCGCCGGCCGCCGGGCAGCCGAGCGCCTGGCGCGGCGCCAGCGTCGTTAGGACCTGCAGCGCGTGCAGACAAACACACAGCGTCGGGGGTGACGCCGCGTGCCGGCCGGAATAGGCAAGCAGATGGTGGGAATCGAACCGCGGACTCTGCGCACGGCGCGCTCCATCTGCCGTGTACACGTGTCCATCGCTGAGACGGCGACGCGCTGTCAGGTTGGTGGGCGTGGAAAGGGAAGGGGAGGGCGGTCAGTTTGCCAGCACTTCCCTGTTCTCTCTTGACAAACTATCTCTTCTAAAGGACGGATTTTCCTCGTGTGTGTCATTCAAACAAAAATTCCAATTTTGTCAGATGTGATTTCTTTTTGCCTGGCACGTGAAGCCTGCGATATGTTTCCACTTTATCGTCCACAAACAAACACAACATGTATGTGTGTGTGTGTGTGTGTGTAGGTGTGTGTTTAGCTTGGATCACACCTCATAGGTGTGTTATCGATGTCCCTGCTACCGTGCGTGTCGTTTATGACCCGTCGACAAGTAGTTTATGTCGACACTCATCGTCCGGCCGGGTAAATTAATTGTGGCGGAGGCCCCCGTCCGTGTGTTATAGCGGCGAGTTAGTTCTTTACTCTCACGCGCGCGTGGGGCGCGAAACGCTTCCAATGCACTGCCCCTCGGAGCCCCGCGTTCCTGGCGTGCGTTTCTTGCCGCGTTTCGCACCTGAGCGCCAACAAGGTGGCCGCGCGGGTGCCTCGCAGCCCCTCCCACCTGACTTTCCAATTTACTTGCCACGTGCCCCCGGATGATGGCTTGCTCGTTGTTGACCCCCTCCTCGCCGTCGTTCGCACCTCCCCCCCCCCCTGAACAGCCCCCACCCCGTCCCCGCCCCTTCTAAAACACTGTTATTATCCGAGGCGCTGCGCTGGGCTGCAGGCCGATTCCGAGTCTCTCTCTCTCTCTCTCTCCTCTCTCTCCTCTCTCTCTCCTCTCTCTCTTCTCTCTCTCTCTCTCTCTCTCTCTCTCTCTCTCTCTCTCTCTCTCTCTCTCTCTCTCTCTCTCCTCTCTCTCTCTCTCTCTCTCTCTCTCTCTCTCTCTCTCTCGGTCTGCTGGCCAGTCGGTTTGCAGCAGCCCCGCGCTTGCAAGTCCGCGCTCTGCTCTGGGTGCGAGCGAGACGGACCGAGTGGGACGAAGTGAGACGCAGGGACAGACCGGATGATTTATGTGGCTGTGTTTTTATCATAATCGCCGTGCAGCTCTGTACGCCCTGTGATTTTCCCCGGACGAGGATCGCAACGGGGGCGGGGCGGGGTAGGGCGGGGCGGGGCGGCGTTCGACGGGGACCCTCTCAGACTCCGCGGCCTCCTCTCCGCCGCCGGCCGTGCCAGCCAGCGCGGAGCCTGCACTGCAAGGTGGGGGCCGCCCGGTGGCATTGGTTCGGAATTGCGGGGTTGGTGTTTGTTGTCGTCCGTGGGCTTGTTTTTCATGTCGCCGTTTTGCTACCCCTGCTCCGGCTCCGGCATGCCACGCGACTTCGAGAGAACTTCCCGTCGCTCTGTCTCTCTCTCACCCACGCGGGGCGCACCTTGAAGGCGAGAGAGACACGATGACTCTCTCGGGATTAGTCTGCTGGACGCCGGCCGAACGAACCCCTCTCCAGTCCTTTCTTTTCTTTCGAAAATAATTGTACAAATAATGTCCCTCCTCATTGAAATTACGACTGCGTGAACCGCCTTGAGTTGCAGCGCGATGTGAGCTTATCAAGCGGTGGCGCAACGCCGCGTGCGCATCACGGATTAGCATGCTTTGCCGCGGATTATTCCTTGTGCTTTCCCATTCACTGCTCGTGCACTTAAGATAAGGGCCTATCTAAGGCCCCCCCGGCAGCTACTGTGCTGCTGCGTGCAAGGTAGGGCGTCCGCGTCGGTGTGTGTGTAGGTTTGTGTGTCTGTGCGCGGCAGTAGCAGCAACAGCAACCTCGTCACCCTTTGAGGGATCGATTTGCGTGACTGCACAGAGGATGGTCGCAACCATCGCATTTGAATTTCCGATCGGCGTGCATTAGGCGCCTCGCGTCTTGTCGGCCAGTTCATCCGCACGGCAGTGCGCGGCTTGTTGTTGTTGTTGTTGTTGTTGCTGTTGTTGTTGTTGCTGTTGTTGTTGATGGCGATGTTGTTGCTGTTGCCGCTGCTGTGCCAGACAAAAAGCAAACTAGCTGGCTGGCCCATGTCATGGGGCTCCGACGTCTCGCCCTTTCCCTTTCCAAGTCCCCCCTGATCCCCTCCGGGGCTGCAGCTACATCGTAGTGCCGCGCTCTCCTCCTCCTCTTCTTCATCTCCTCGCCCGTTCCTCCGCGCCTGCATTCCCGAGGCGTCGTCCCCGGCCCGCCTTTGATAGGTGGTGGAGGTACCCGCCTCGATTTGACTGTGTTTTTTCACCGTGTCCTTGCCGGCGCGGCGGACTGATGATTCCGAACGGCGCGGCTGTCGTCTCTCTCTCTCTCTCTCTCTCTCTCTCTCTCTCTCTCTCTCTCTCTCTCTCTCTCTCTCTCTCTCTCTCTCTCTCTCTCTCTCTCTCTCTCTCTCTCTCTCTCTCTCTCTCTCTCTCTCTCTCTCTCTCTCTCTCTCTCCCTCATGAGGCGTCCCGCAGGGGTGGTGCGAGAGAGACAGAGCGACGGATTCGGCCTGCTGGTTGATCCCACAAATACCGGCCCCGGATTGTTTTCATTGGCCCCCTGCTGGCGCCCCGCGCCGACCCGCGTGGCCCCGCCGCGCGTTGCGTGGCACGTCGGTTCTGAGTAACGTCGTGTTGCGGGCAGAGCCTGGCCGATTGGCCGGGTAAAAGGGTCCTTGCAAACGGCGCACAGTGGGCCTGGAGACGGTAAAAATCCCGGACGGGTTTTGAGATCCAAGAGTCGCCAAATGGGGCTCGAACCGAACGTGTGACCCCACCATTGGATTGCTCTCCGAACGAGGAATCCAACGGCGTTCGGTTAGAGTCATGGTTAGCGACTCTGGAGCTCAAAACGCGTCCAGAGTTTTGGCCGCCTGCGCCGGTCTTCTGGCCCACTGTGTGGCAGAACGCCAGCCTATCCCGGCTTTGGGGGACATTCGTCCGACTCCGTCCGAGTTGAGGGCCTCCGCCGCCTCCTCCCTCGATGCCTCGGTGATAAGCGGGACGACGAATCCAGGAGAATTCCTCGAACGAACGCTCTCTCTCTCTCTCTCCGGCCCGCTGGCTGATGTCGCTCTGTCTCTCTCGCGCGCACGGAGCGGACCGTTTGGGTGCGAGAGAGACAGAGCGATGAGGCACTCACGAAGTTTGGTTGTATTTTGCCGATGGGGACGGGTTTTCTTTACTCTGTGTGTCAAATGTCGGTCTGTGCAAAGAGGTGCGATGGCTTGCTTCCCGTGGGAGTGCTCGAGTTCCTTTTTGAACGACTTCCTCTCTGGCGGGACCTCGGGCCGGAAACAACGTGCAAGGCGGTGATTTAAATAGAGTCCAGTTAAAATAAAAAAATGATAAAAAATTGTTTCGAGGCGCGTGTCTTTGTTTGACAGTTCGATGCCGTGAAATGCGCTCTCTGAGTCTGGCCCAGCGTACCCACGCGGAATACAGAAATAGAGAGGGGCAGGGGGAGCTAGCCCCTTCCCCCCCCCCTCCCCTCAGCCGACCGTCCCGGTATGCGGTGAACCCCACAGGGTTTTAGTCGGAGATGAGTTGCTTGTTATTTTTTCTCTCTTTAGCTATCCTCTTCGCTCTCCGTCCCGTCTCTCCTTACCTTTTCTACCCGCCTAATCAAAAGCAAGGCGCGCGCGCGCGTATGTGTGTGTGTGTGTGTGTGTGTGAGACAGCGAGCGTGTGTGAGTGCTGCTCAGGTGGATCTCGCCCGCTCGCCGGTTGAGACACACTGTGTGTAGCGATTATGCAGTCCCTTGCGATAACGACCGTGATGACTCACCCCTCATTTTTCGTCCTTCAAACTGACTTCAAAATGGACCGATTTGGGTTGAAAGAATGCGCGGCAGACGTTCATTTTGTCGGCCAAGTCAGGCATGGCGTTGTCGAGCCGCTGTGCGCGGAAAGATACCGGCGCGGTCAAGGTTGCCGTGTTGCATGAGTGCCTCCAGCGAGGCAGTGCCTCCACCCCGGTGCTGCCCTCGCCGCGCCTCACCGCGCCACGCCGTGGTCGTGTGCATGTGCGATTATCTCCCAATCGGCCGGCCGAGCATTTTGTTCCAATGTCAACAGCTGTAGCCTCGGCGCGCCTCGGTTCTCGGTGTGCAGCGTCCTGGCTCACGACCCCGGCGGCGGGGCTGGCGGGGCTGGCGGGGGGGCTGGCAGGGCTTGCAGGCAGGCGGGGCGCGAATCTGGGTCAGGCCTGGACGTCGCCGAGCATGGCGCTCGCGGATTAGTGTGGGACTGATTAGGCGCGTGTCTCTCTCTCGCACTCGCGGGCCGTGCCGCGCGGGTGCGAGAGAGACAGAGCGAGGCAGCCGCGCGCACTGTTCGCCATCGCGAGCGCGGCCGGGATCAGTTGTTTTGGACGCTTCGAAGGCGGAGACGCGGCGCGGGGCGACGGAGCGTGGTGGGGCCGTGACTCGGCCCCGCCTCACCAAAACAATGCTGAGAGCGTCCGAGCCATTTTTCAACTGGCCGGGCGCGGCGTGGCGTGGCGTGGCACGGCACGGCCAGCAGGACTCCTCACCGCACCGCGCCGTGCCCCTTGTAATGAGTGGTTCATCGACCGCCGCGGCGCAGCGCACCGCGCGCAGGGTCTTGGCGGCGCACAGTGGGCCAGAAGACGACAGGAGGCGGCCAAAATTCGATAGTAGTACGCGTTTTGAGCTCCATAGTCACTAAATGGAACTCGAAACGAACGCGTGACCTCGCACCAATGCGGATTCCTCGTTCGGAGAGCAATCCATTAGTGAGGTCACACGTTCGGTTTCGAGTCCCATTCAGCGACTCTGGAGCTCCAAACGCGTCTAGAGTTTTGGCCGCGTGCACCGGTCTCCTGGCCCACTGTGCGCGGCCGGGTCACGCCGAGGCGGGGCGCGACGCGTATACCGCGGTGTCAGCTGCCGCGCCGCTAATGACGACTTGGCAAGGCGAGGCGGTTCGGCCCGCGAGGCCCGCGAGGCGAGGAGGCGGCGGCGGCCCCTCGCGCCACTGCCAGGCACTGTGCGCTGCAGCATCCCGACCAGCCGGCCTTTTAACTGTCTGCTAATTGGCGATCGTTCACGGAAGTATTTTTATTGCGGCGCTGCATCGCGGAGCCCCGTGACGCCCCTGCCGCGCCGCGCCGCGCCCCGCGGCGTGTGGCCACACCTAGGCCCAACGCACGGCATTGTTTGAGGAGGCCGTGCGTTCGTGTGTGTGTGTGTGTGTGTGTGTGTGTGTGTGTAACGTGTGTGTCTCGCGTGATTGTAAATTATTCGGAGCGCCCGGGCTGCCTTTATGTGGGCCATAATCTTGTAGAGGGCAGGGAGTCCGGGCGTCCGGCTCGGTGTCCGCGAGGTCCTGCGCGCAGGCCTGCGCAGGGCGGCGCAGGGCCCCTTGGCCTCGGCCAGGCAGCAGTAAAGGCTGCATTCCTTTACGGGCCGCTCGGCTTCGATGCCTCAATACTGCGCGGGGCGACGGGGCTTTGGCGTCATCCTGGCAGGACGGCCGGGGCGTCAAGACAGAAGTGTTACAGCCACCTTATCGGCGTAAACTCGTGTCTGTGTGCTTTTACGGCGCCAGGGCCGGGCCGGGGGGGGGGGGGGCGGTTCCGGTGGCCGCGCGGGTGGGACGGACAGGGCGTCTGCCATACGACGACGGCGACGATCAGTGTTGTAGACAACCCCCTGAGACCGCGCGGACCATCACTTGGTGGGCGGTCACAGTGTCGACCATCCCCGCCAGCTCTGCGGTGACCACCTTGACCACGATCACGACGTTCGGCCCGCCTCCCTCTGCACCCACTCCACGCACGGCGGGCGTGCGTGCCGTGCGCCACGCGGCGCCACGCGTCGCCGCGGTGATCCGTGATCGAGTTTTAATGTATTCCTGCGTCGCCTCACTCATCACTGTCGAGACGGCGGCGCGGCCCTGGCCCTGGCCGTCGGCGGCGGCGCCGAGGTGCCGGCGGTGCGCGACGCCTCCTAATCAGCGTCCTCGCACACTGATTCCGGGAGTCGCTCTGCGTCTCTCTCGCACTCACGGGGCGTCCCGCGTGGGTGCGAGAAGGACAGCGCATCTGGAGGCCCCGGAGGCCGGGAGGGTGAACGGCCGCACGGTCGTCGCGTTCCGAACGGTTTGAGCGGGAAACGGCGCGCGGTCCGTTTTTGGGGTCCGCGTCGTGAGGCCGCCCCGCCCCGCCCCGCGCCGCCACCGGTCACTGCGACGGCCAGCCCGCCCCTCTCTCTCTCCCTCCCTCCCTCTCTCCCTCCCACTCTCCCTCCCACTCTCCCTCCCTCCGTAATAGGATTTGCGGAATCGGCCAATTACTCGTCTGCCCCCGGTCGGGCTGCAGGGCCTGCAGCAGGCCGAACAGCGGCCCTGTCTCTCTCGCACTCGTGGGCCGGTCCGCGAGGGTGCGAGGGGGACAGGGCGACAGGGCCGCGCCGCCCCTCGGCGCTAACGGGCCGGGTCGGCGGCGGTGCCTTCGGGCCTCGGCCAGCTTCGGCGCGGTAAGCTGGCCTAGGTGCGGGGCGCGGCGCGGCCAGGCGGCATGGCAAATCGCGCGGTGCGCGTAAGCTGCTTTGGCTGTGGAAGCCTCGCAGGACAGCGGGGTGGACCTGAGGGTGGCGACGATACACTGCGTTCCGCGCGGCCTATCCGCCGCCGAAGTCCAAATCGACACTGTCGTCCGGCTTCCTGAAAGTGTTCGTCTCTCTCTCTCTCTCTCTCTCTCTCTCTCTCTCTCTCTCTCTCTCTCTCTCTCTCTCTCTCTCTCTCTCTCTCTCGCCCGCGTGGTGCGTCCCGTGGTGGAGCTAGAGAGACGTATTTGTCCACTGTGCTCACCGTACCGCTGCCTGGTTGTTTTGCGGCCCCGCCCCGCTCGTTGTCGGCCTCTCTCTTTTTTTAGGTGTGGGTGTGCGTGCGTGTGTGTCGTATTTACCGAGCATGACATGTTCCACCGGGGTGAACGCCAGCGGGTGTGTGTGTATGTGGGTGTAGGTGTTGTGTGTGAGTGTATGTATCGCGCGGCGGGCAAGGCGCGATTAAGATTTATTTTTGGCGAGGAGGCAGGTAAATACAACAATGGCGCTTTGAGACACGCAGGGGAGGGCCGCACCCCCGCGTCCCATCGGTTCCGCACACGTGTACCTGTTCTCACACCGCTGTGTGCACGACACAAGGGCGGCCCGGCACCCGATTCAGGACGGTCGCTCCGTCTCTCTCGCACTCGTGGCGCGTCCCGTCGGGGTGCGAGAGAGACGGCTGCGCTGCGCGCCCCGCGTTGGCCATGCATGCCGTGTGTGGCGCTATCACGCGGTGGGTGCCGGGCCGTGACGCCCGTCACGCGCGGGGAGGGGGTGGTCGATGTGGCCCACCTCCACCTTCTGCCGCGTTCTAATTGATTGGTTTAGAGGCGCGCGGAACTTTGTCGCGAAGGGGGTGAACGCTGCCTCCGCCTCCGCCGCCGTCGTCTTAAAAGACTTGAGCGGCTAACGGCGCGCGAAAATGAAAATGGGAAGTCTGGGGGAAGGGAAGGGGGTGGGCGGAGAGGGGCGCGTCGGTAAGCACAGTTGGCGCCGTGTTATTGCGCCGGGCCTCCCGTTTAATAATAAAAGATGCCTGTAGTTCCGCCCATTAGATCGTCGGCGGCCACCTGAGGCCCCCTCCAGCGCGGCGCCACCCCCGCCACCCCCGCCACCCCCACAGCGTGCCGTCCATGAAGCCGCCCCCATTGGCGGATGCGTATTGATTTTAATACCGTGTCTTTGTGTCAGAGAGCCGCGGCGCAATGGCGCGTCGTCCTGGCCAGGGGCGTGGTCGACGACGTAGAGGTGCCTGGCCTGGTGACGATGTCTCTGTTTACTTCGTCGGCGCAGCCGACTTGCGCGACCGCGACACTTTATTCTGTTTTTCCGTAGGCGTGGCTCGAAATTTTAAATTGGCGAGGTTTCGGCGCCGTCGCGGAGCCAGGGGCTCGGGCCGGGGCCCTTCTCCTGGGGGCTCAGCGCGGTGCTATAAATCTCTGCGACAAATTTAATTATGCCCGGAGCGCGATAAGAAGTCGCGGCGCTGTCACCCCTTCCTCGGCCTGGCCGGGCCTGCCCCGTCGGCTTCCTCGTCCGGCTCCCCGGTTCCCTCCGGATTCGCTGGGCGGGCTGCGGCACTGAGGCCGGGCGGGCCGGGCCCCGCCGCCACGCCGCCGGAGCCCTCCGGAGTCCTCCGGGGAGAGCTCAGGGCGGGAAGGGGGAGGCAGCGGTGTTCCGGTCGGGGATTAGGGGTGGGGGCGCTGCTGGCTGCCGGGGGCTGCCTGGGGCCCTAAACGACTCTTTTGGGGTAGAAAACTAGCGCACCGGGCGGAGGCGACCGAAGGGCTCGCACCACGCCACCTTTACGACCTCCACGACCTCGACGTGTATCCCACGTGTGTGAGTGTGTGTGTGCGTGCGCCCGCCCAGCGTCGTGATGGGGACTTGTTGCGTACGCGGCGCACTGTAATTGACAGCTGCCGTCTTGCTGGTGACGAACCCCCTCTTCTTGGTGGCGCGCTGCTGCTGCTCGCGCTGGGCCTGGGCCGATTGCGGTCGGACGCTTGTTTGTTTGCTTTGGATGAATCTCGCGCTACGTCGCCCTCCGCGATCCGCTTCCCTTCTATGCGGGGCAGCCTCTCCTACCCCCGGCTGGCTGGCTGGCTGGCTGGCTGGCTGGCTGGCGGCCGGGCCAGGCGGCCGCGGCGCGCGGCGTGCCAAACAAATCTGCAGCTGCCCGAGAGGCCTTTGTCCCGAAACAATCACCCCTCTCGTCATCCCCCTCCCCCTCTCTGCACCCCGCCTCCCCTCTCTTTTCATCTGGTGGCGCCGCCGGCCCGCCACCCGCCAAGCCACCCGCGGCGCGCTGCGATGACCGCCCTGCCGCCGCGGCCGCGCACAGGCTCGGCAAAACGCCCAACTTTTCAGCAACATTTTTGTATCGCACGTGTGTGGAACTAACTTGATACCTGCAGCAAATAGTGGAAAATTTAGCGACGATCTAAAAATTCCTCCGATTTTCACCCTTACAGAATTTGATGTGTTGTTATTCCATTGCGAAAGTCAGGGGGCGGGTTTTATAAAGGGATCGGGCGCAACGTTTTGACTGTGACCCTCGCTATGGCGGTCTTCTGGCCCACTGTGTGGCGGTCCGCTGGGGGTCCACTGGCCCTCTGTGAGCCGCTTCGCTTCGGCCGCGGCGCGTGATCTGCCGGTGACAGGGGTGGGTGTGCCTTGGTGCGCCTGTCACTCGCAAGACTCGGCCGCTGCCACGCGTGCAGGCCGCGCGCGCCGCCGGGGGAGGGGGAGGGGCACCCATTCCGCGCCCGCCGCCCCGCCGCCCCGCCACCGCCATGGAGATGGAAATTTTGGGTGGCAAAGTCTGGGAAATGGAAGCAAACGCACGCGTCTGCCGGCGTCGAGGCGCTTTGCGCTTCCGCAGGCAAACTGCTGCTGCTGCAACCCCCAGCCTGTCGGTCGGCGCCCACCCCTAGCCGCGTTTATGTGAATGTGTGTTTGGAAGTGTGTCCGTGCGAACGGGCGCATTCGCGCTTGTGTGTGTGTGTGTGTGTGTCTGGTCGTGCGTGTTGACACATCGATGAGCGGTCAAGGTTCCCACGCGGCGATGCGTTGTTAGGGGGTGCGATGACCACGCGTCGCAATTGCACCTGGACTGTTAATACACACACACCCACACTCCGACCAGCACGCGCGGGCCGTCGGCCGCCGTGTTTGTAAATGGCAGGGGTCTGTGTGTCGTTGACGAAATGAGCGACGCCTGCTGGTGGGTCGTTGCCGTTTTACACACCCTGCTCTGAGCGCTCTGAGTGTGCGTGTGTGTGTGAGTGTGCTTGTCCGAGGTGTACGTCTTGTGCGCTGGACATCGTCGGGTTACGGCCGACTCAAGTGCCCTTCGGAGGCCCTGAGGGCGTTTGCGTCCATGCAGGGCACGCAGCGCCCCGCCGCGCGCGGACGGCGTGTGTGGGAACTACTGTACCGTGGACCGTGGCGGTGCAGTCCTGACTGCGCTAACGCACCCTCCAGACCCGCCCCGCCCCGCCGCCCCCCGCCACCATGCGTGCTGCGTAATTGGCATGGACTGGTGGGGCGTGTGCGAGTGTGTGTGTATGTATGTGTGTGTGTACGCGCGCGCACGTGGGTCACTGCGATAACTGCATAAACGCCTGCGGCGATTGTACAGTGTTGGTAAACGGTGTGTCGGAATGCGCGTGTTTATAATGTGTGTCCTTTTGTCTTGTTGCAGGTAAGTTGGCCGGCCGGTGGCTGCGCCCGTCCCGCTGTGGTCCGTCCCCGCCGCGACCGGTGCGCGCGGATCGCGGTATGTTGCGGCCTGATAGCGGTGCTATCGCGCGCGCCGAGCTGCAGATAAGGAGATTTTTCGACAACACGTGTTGTGACGAGTTCGGACCGACAATATTGATTCTAGTGGCTTATCGCGCCGTATCGGTGTAGAGCTGTGGGGGGGGGGGGGGAGGACTAGTAACAGGAAGCGAGTCCTAGTAACAAGTGTCGCCGTGAGAGGGCGTTGGGTCCGCGGGGGCCGCGGGCGCCGCGCGTTCCTCGAAGCCGTCCACGCCGCCGCCCGTCCAAACAAACCCAGTGGCTGCTCGCGCTGCGCTACGCCGCGCCCCGAGGACGCTTTGACGCGCCGCCTCACGTCTGGCCCACTGCGCGGCGAGCGCATCGGCAGCGCTCTGTGTGTGTTTTAATTGATTCCCCGACCAGCAGCCAGACTGATGCCGGCGCAGTCGTTTTGGTCGCGCCGTCTGTCTCTCTCGCACACACGTGATGCCCCGTGAGTGCGAGAGAGACAGAGCGACTAAGACGCGGAATGAGCCTGCAGTGGTGGTGGCTACACTCTGGAGTGGCCCTCTTAGCCACCCCGCACACTTGACTCGGCCATGCTCTGCGTGTCTTGCGATTAGAAAGCGCGCCAAGAGTGTGTGTGTGTGTGTGTGTGTGTGTGTGTGTGTGTGTGTGTGTGTGTGTGTGTGTGTGCGCGCGCGCGCTCGTCGAGTGCTTTTGGCACCTCGCCTGCCCTAGTGGTCGCTGTTTTGTTGTTAACAATATGCGCGCGTGCAGGGCCATGGCCCGAGGGGCGGGGGTGGCGAAGGGATCTCCCCCTCCGCCTCTTGGTTCCAATTGAAATAATCAATCGCTGCAGTAACCGTGTATTTTTCTTGGCCGCCCGTTGCTTACGATTCACTTACCCGGCCGTCCATCCCCGCAGCTGGGCTGGCTCACTCTCTGAAAACACGGGGGGGAGGGCGCCTGCACGCACACGCTCCCAAATTATGACTTACACTGTGCCCACCCATTTTTCGGGTGCCAAGTGTCGTAATGGGCGAGGCGGGTACCCGGAGAGCTCCGGGCCTGACCGCTGCATGCTGCAGCGGCACACTGTAGGGGCCCCACACTGGTGGCCACCACGGGGCCCTGGCGGCCCGGCTCGGTGCTCGGTCGATGGCCGTTGGCGGGATGCCGAAGAGCTTCGGAGGGCGCGGGGGGCGCGGGGGACCAGGGCCCCCTGGGGACCCGGCAAGTGCTGTGGTGCGTCCATCCACCGTCTGGTCCGCCCGTCCGCCCCGCCACGCTGTCCGGAGCCTGTCTCATAAACTTTGTTATGTTGTGGACCCTCACACACACACACACACGCGCGCTCACAGCACTCACACACGCGCTCACAGCACTCACACACGCGCATTCTGTGCGTCGTTCCTTTTTCTCTCCGCTGCCCGCTTTCGGCCGGCCGCCGGCCCTCTGCTCGTCGAGGTCCTCGTCGAGGTCCTCGTCGGTGTCGTCGCGGCGATGGTGGCATTTCGGGCAGGTCAAGGGACGCGACGCGGGTCGGAAGGACGACCATCGCGTCGTCTCTCTCGCACCCACAGGCTGGGTCAGAGACGGACCTCGTGTCGTCTCTCTCGCACTCACAGGCTGGGTCAGAGACGGACCTCGCGTCGTCTCTCTCGCACTCACAGGGTGGCAGAGAGACGGCCCCTGCTGATTCTGGAGCCCTTTCCCTCCTTTTGTCAATTAGATTCCCGGAAAGGTAGTAAAGCGGGCCAGATAAGGGACCAACGTCACGGATGGGGTGAGATGAGAAAGTGATAGGCTCGGCGCGGGAGACTCATTCCGAGAGTTGTTTCTGTCTCACCAGACGGGACGCCGCATGAGGGCGAGAGAGACAGAGCGACGAAAGCGACTCTCAGTGAGCAGTGTCTGTCGAGTCCACCACAGCGGGGGTCCCTGCTGGACCCGGCCCTGGCGCTGGCTCCGGGTCCAGGGCTCCAGGGAAGAAAGAGAGGCCCGGAGAAGGGAGTGCAATCGGTTTGTTATCAAAGTTTGGTCCGGGATATTTGGCGGCGGAGTCGACGAGATCCCCATTACGGCGGCACCCTCCGGTCGGCGGGACGGCCTCGGCGCAGCCAAAGCCCCGGCAAAGCCGCCGCCCCAGGAGGCGTCGCCGCCGCCGGCCAGAGGGACCAAGTTTTTCAATGCAGGACACATGTCTGCTCCCCGAGCGAGCGACCGCGGCGTAGCGGCGGTGTTTTGTTTTTGACACGGAGGGGAGCGCCGCATCGCCGCCGCCGCGCTGCCCCGCGCTCTGAGAAGCCTTTCCCTGCGATTTGCTGCTTGATTCTCGGCGGCCACCCCTATAGCATGTCCCTCTCGCACCGCGACGGGATTACGCCCCGCGAACGCGAGAGAGACAGAGCGGCATGACGTCACTTGCCGAGAGCGAAAGGACGGAAAGGACGACGGCCGACCGTGTTAGTGTAAAAGAACAGCGAGAGCCGCGGCGAGCAGATTTATCGTTTTATTTGGTACCTTCGGGTACCCGTTGTCCGGCCGCGCTGCGCTCTCGCTGCCCGCTAAGACGCCCTGTTTTATGGACTCGCTCGTGTGTTGTCCTATAAACTTGTCCCAGGACAATGGGCCGATGTAAGAGCAACTACTGCAACAGGCTTGCAGTGGGGCCTGCCTGCACTGCACCGGGGCCTTGCGCGCGGATCCTAGAGCCTCCGCTTTAGTGCGGGGTGCGTGGTGGGGCATTGTGCAGGTGTGCCGCGCCGCGTCCGAACGCTACTTTCGTCGTGGCCCTGTCTCTCTCGCACTCGTCGGGCGGGCCGGCCCGGTGCGAGAGAGACAGAGCGCGGCGAAAGCGAAGCACCTGTGCGGGAACACAGCCTGCCGTCGTTTGCGCTCCTCCGAGATTGGTTCCGTCTGGTGAGTGATCGGCGGGGATGCGCACGGACGCGGCGCGCGGCCCACTGTGCGGCGAGGCGGTGAGCACCGAGACGACCTCCTTGACGCCCCCGCCAATGAGCCGCCGCCACCACCACGGCAGCCCGGCCTTTTTATGCCCCTGTCGAGGCGTTCGCCGAGGAGGTAGACAAGCGTGTTGTCTATAAAACGCAGGGCGTGATGCTGGGAACCGACGCCGCTCTCGGTGGCTGCCCGTGAAAAACTCGATGGTGCCAATTCGTCGCATTTTCGTCTCCTGCGGGAGACGAAAGAGAGGCGACATGGAGGAGAAAGGACGGCGATTTGGAGCAGAGCAGGAGGCGAAATGGTGGCGGAAAGGAGACAGGACGCTTGTCTCCGCTTCGTCGTCGTCACGACGCAGTTTTGTCTCCGATCCGTCGCAGTTTACTCTCTTAAGTGCGTTGTTTGGCGACGAATTGGAGACGAAAGGAAGACGAAAACAAAATGAATGCCGAGAAAAACGAAGCTCGGTGTGACCCATGGAAGCTGTCGAACCACGTACTGCGAGTTGGGAAGCGAGGGCGGAACCGCTTGGCCAGAGCGATATCGCAGAAAATTAAGAGCGGCGTCGGAATGTCATCAATCCAGATTTCAATGTGATATCGGCACAGCATGACTTGACAAAAGAACCAAGTCTGGCTTCTTCTCATCGACGTATTAGTCGTTGGTGACATGTACTCATTGTAATTTTTATGCTAAGAAGCATTCGCTTATCGGGAGAAGTCAGCCTAACTAAGAGAAGTCAAAGTCAGCAACGTGAATTAATTAACAAACGCCTAGACTTACGGAATCGCTCTTCCGACTGTGCGGAGTCGTTCTGGCCAAGCGGTTCCGCCCTCGCTTCCCAACACGCAGTACGTGGTTCGACAGCTTCCATGGGTCACACCGAGCTTCGTTTTTCTCGGCATTCATTTTGTTTTCGTCTTCCTTTCGTCTCCAATTCGTCGCCAAACAACGCACTTAAGAGAGTAAACTGCGACGGATCGGAGACAAAACTGCGTCGTGACGACGACGAAGCGGAGACAAGCGTCCTGTCTCCTTTCCGCCACCATTTCGCCTCCTGCTCTGCTCCAAATCGCCGTCCTTTCTCCTCCATGTCGCCTCTCTTTCGTCTCCCGCAGGAGACGAAAATGCGACGAATTGGCACCATCGAGTTTTTCACGGGTGGCGGCGTGGCTGCGTACCCGGGGGCGGGGGGAGGGGGCCGCGGCGTCCACCACGGGGTTGGCGGTGCTGCGGTGGTGTGGCTGCGGCGCGGCGTGCCGTGAAATCTGAAGCCTCCCTTTCTCCAGTCGGCCAGTCTGCCGTCCGGGACGGCCCCGTTTTAAATGCAATAACGCGCGCCACTTGGACAGTCTCTGGAGACCCGGAGAGCGGCGGGCTGGCGGTCGGGCCGGCGGCGGGCGGGACGAAACTCTAGCGTAGATTAGATTTGTGCGTGCGAAGTGCCGCTGCTCCCCTCGCTGTCCCCGCTATGCCGCCCGCTCCCCCAGGGTCTCCACCCACCCCCTCCCCGCCGCTGTCTCTCACGCTACCCGTTTTCCCCGGCGTTTGACTGAAAATCAATTGATGTGATTAGCCCAGCCGTTGCCGTCCCGGACCCGAGTGCCGCCCCGCCTGGCTGCCTTGTCACGAAGCCAGGAGGCGGAGCGCCAAGCCCGCCCCGTCGTCGTCTTCATCGGCCTGCATTTCCACGTGTCTTTTCATTTTCCGTCAGTCCTTTGGTTTCCTGCATCTGTTGTTATTTTTGCGGTGTGCAACTGGAGGGCCGTGATGAATACGGATGGACTGTCATGCGATTCCGCAGAGGATGGCCATCAGAGGGACACGACGCGGTGGGAGAGACACAGAGAGAGAGAGAGAGAGAGAGAGAGAGAGAGAGAGAGAGAGAGAGAGAGAGAGAGAGAGAGAGAGAGAGAGAGAGGCCCACGGGGGTGAAAGCCTTCCATTAGAAAGCTGATACTGAGCAAATGCAGTGCGCTAGTGCTGTATCACCACCACTCTGCCCCTGCTCCCTCGCCCCCCCCCCCTCCCACACCCCCCGCGCACCCCCAATGACATCTCCACACGCAACGCGCCGTTCGAGGGCAATAAGTCAGCGTGATCGGAGTGAAGGCCGGCAAGGCCAGCGAGGCCCCGCAGACTGATTCCGAGAGTCATTTTTCCCCGTCGCTCTGTCTCTCTCTCTCTAACTCGTCGTCAATAGGTGCGATAGAGACAGAGCGTCGAAAACGACTCTCGGAATCGGTCACGGGGTCGATGCGGTGCTTGGGGCGCGCGGCGCCACGACGTGCACCTCGTCGACGCCGTCGTCCTCCTCGTTGGTCGATCAGGCTCTGATAGGGACCATTCGCCTCTCGACTTCCTCTCCTCTTTACCGACGCTCCGCGATAACCAAATATACTGTTGCTTTTTTCGTGCCTGGGGCGTGCTTGTGTGTGAGTGTGGGGAGGGAGGGCGTTACGGGGTGTCTGATTGCGGGCATGGAGGGAGAGAGAGAGAGAGAGAGAGAGAGAGAGAGAGAGAGAGAGAGAGAGAGAGAGAGAGAGAGAGAGAGAGAGAGAGAGAGAGAGAGAGAGCCGGCGTCCCCCTCGCGGGCCTCTTGAAAGCAGCAGGCAAATCGGTTTAGCCGAGCAGCAGCCCCAAACAGCACTTGGCGGCGCCGGGGTGGTGGTGCGGCGCGCGTCCCAAAAACAAGGAGCAACAGCGGCAGGACGCCGCATCGTGTCCGCGTCCGCCTTCACCGCGCTGGCATCTCCCGCCTCCCAGTTTGCCGCCTTGCGCCGTCGTGCGGTTTTTCGCCGCTCGCGCGTTCTCACGCCGCGTCTGTCGCGCGGAGGAACTAAACTTGTTTGCAGGAAAGCCAGGCGTCGCGGCGCGTCGCGTCGCGTTGCTCCGCGGCGAGGCGGCCCTCGTTACAGCGTCGGGCCGCGGCTTCTGCTTTTGACGTGCTGCGCCGCTGCCGCCGTTTCTTGTAAACTCTCCGCCGCCGCGCACGGCGGACCACGCGGCGAGGCGGTGGGATTGAAGCCTGCAGGCGCGTCATTCCGCTGCACAGTGCGTCGACGCTCTGTCTCTCTTGCACTCTCCATCGGATAAACAATGGGAAATTTTGCGGTTTTCTCGCGTGTCCCATTTAGCGACTCTGAAGCTCAAACCGCGTGCAGAGTTTTGGCCGCCGGTCCTCTGGCCCACTGCTTGCTGTCCGACCTGTCCACGAGCACGCGCGGCGGGGGCTGTGAGGGTGCCGCGGGTGGCGGTGGTTGCTCATGCTGCGGGCGGCTTATACTTCGCCGCGGGGGGCAGCGCTACCCTCATGCGGGGAGGCCGTGCCGATCCGTTTGGGAGTTTTGCAGGGGGAGGGGGGCACGCGAGTAGGCCACGGCGCAGAGGCATCTCGCCTCTCTCGCACCCCAGCGGGATGTCATCCCGTGGGTGCGAGAGAGACAGACACTTCTCGAAATCGGAGTGCTGCCGCCCTGGTGGGAAGGGAATGCAGCGGTGAGATTTTAATTGCGACGTTGGATTGATAAGACCAGACCGTGTGTGATTGGCAGCAGCGAACAGCGATTGCTGCAGTATTGCTGGTGCTGCTGCTGGGTCCGCTTGATGCAGCCATTAATGTTTTTACGTCCTCGCGTGTCGGGGCGGGGCGGGGTGGGGCGCGCACAGTAGCGAACGCCTGTAGGCTGCCCTCCGGCGACCGGCCAGTCGTCCCTGTCCCCCTGGCCGTCTCTCCATTTCAACTCATTACCAGCGTGTCGCCGAGAACGCATCCCAACTTTTTCTTGCCCCCTTCGTTTCTCTCTCTTTCTCTCTCTCTCCCTCCCTCGCTCTGGCCCGCACTCTATCCTACTTATAATTGCTTAATTTCTTTGTGCGGTAATTAAGTCTCCTCTTTTCTTGTCTAAGAAACCCGGCCGCCCGCGTGCGCTGTTTCGCGTTGGTTTCTTTGTTGCTGTTTTTTTCTTTTTTTTGCGGAGTTGGCTCGTGTGTGTGTGTCCCTGCGCGGCGTGCGAACTCAGCGGCGGCGATGGCCCCTCTGGTTTGCATGGGAGCGCCTCGTTGGCGTCCGATTTATGTCCGTCTACCGCCGCGCCCCACCCCGCCCCACCCCGCCCCGCCGCACCCCACCGCACCCCGCCACTCCGGCCGTCGGTGACTTCGGCCTGTTTGAAGCGCGCGGTGCGCGTTGTGCGCGAATTAAAAACACGCGTCGGCGAGCGCAGCCGCGGCCGCCCAGAAAACGCTTGGTCGCTCTGTCTCTCTCGCTCGCCTGCGGGACGCTCCGTGAGCTCGAGAGAGACGGAGCCTGGGCCTGCCGCGCGGTTACGCCCCATTACTGGCCGACGGCCGTCACAACGCGCATGCGCCGCGCTTGGGAGATTTGTGGCGCTTCGTAGACCGTGCATGCGTGCAGCAGGCGTTTTGTGGAACGCCGCGGTTTATTTAGACGTCCCGGAGTGGCGGCCGGGGGAACGGCTGGTACGTAATTCAGTGGTCCCGAGATGGGGCGCGGTTTTCCAGTCAAAACACCCTCGCGGCCTGGCCGAGGGCGCCGCGGGCCTGGCTGCGTGCGCGGTGCGTGCGCTTCCTGCCCGTGTTTGTTTACCGGTGGGACGCCACGATGAGCCCGACCACCAACGGCGTGTGCCCCCATAACCCGTCCCATTTTGAAAAATTTTGTTTGCTATTCAGTAAGTTTTTTCATGTTTCTTCGTTTATTTTTTATTTTTATTTTTTTTAAATTGTAACCAACTGGTCTCCCTGATGCTCGCCGTCTATAGCAGGCAGCTGAGCCGAGCGCCAGGGCCCGCTCGGCGCCCCGGCTCGGCTCGGCTCGGCACGGCACGGCTCGGCTCGGCCGGGGCGTCGCGACGCCCGCCGTCTTATATTTAGCGCGGCCCGTCCCTAGGCTTGTCACTTTCGACACCCCGGCTAACATGGGGCCATGTGTGAAGGGAAGGGCGTTTTTGTGACAGGCTCATTTCTCAGGCTGCTGGCGAGGTGCTCCCGCGGCCGTCTCATGGCTCGGCGGCGTCCTCGCGGCCCCGGTGCTGCTGGCGGCATGGGCCGCTGATGCCGTCGCACAGTGGGCCAGAGGCGATCAAAATCCCGGACGCGTTCTGACCTCCAGCGTCGCTAAATGGGACTCGAACCGAACGTGTGACCCCACCAATGGATTGCTCTCCGGACGTGGCATCCATTGGTGGAGATCACGCGTTCGGTTCGAGTCCCATTTAGCGACTCTGGAGCTCGAAACGCGTCTAGAGTTTTGGCCGCCAGCGCCTGTCTTCTGGCCCACTGTGCGCCGCTCGCAGCGTCTCGGGGGTGGGCCCTGCGCCCTGATATTTTCCAGGACCGCGCTTGTTCGCCTGTGAGTGTATAGTTGTGTGCCCTCCCCCGCCAGATGGCCTCCTTGCAACCCGACCCGGCCTGGACGAGAGTGTGTTCTGCCAGGCCTGGCCGGCAGAATGATTCCGAACCGCGCTCTCCGTCGCGTTGTCTCTCTCGCTCCCCCGCGGGCCGCCCCGGCAGTGCGAGGGAGACGGAGCGGCGAGGCACTGTTCGGAATCAGCCTGCCGAGTGGCGGCTCTAGTTTTAATCGCATCAAGGCGCCTGCATTCTCTGGCGGTCCATCGCAAACGCGGGGCCCATCTCTGGGTCAGCAGCGCCGAGCGAGGAAGGAGAGGGCGGTCGTAAATTGACACCGCGTCGGGCCCGACCCGATCGACGAGGTGAGGGCCTTCATGACGCGATGCTGGATGGATTTTTGGCGTACCGGAAGATGGATTGTAGTATTATGAGATGATGCCAGGGAAAGAAAGTCAATAGTGCTGTAAACCATTCGCGTCAGGATCTTTCCATCCTTCTACTGCGCGTGTTGTTTTATGGCGGGGATGGTAAATTTTCCTTTTTTGCCGTTGTTGTGAATGGTGTGGGTGGCGAGGAGAGAAGTGGGGTTGACAATGTAAATAGTGCGTCACTGCACCTGCTCTCGGATCGTTTAATGTGATTCATTTTTTTCCCCCGTGGTTCAACGTACGCTTGCGTCGCAATCGCCTTTGCTGCAACTGGTGCACTGCCATGGGCCTTGCCGGCCAGCCAGGCGGGAGAATTCCAATGCCGGCACAGTGGGCCAGTAGTGGAGCGGTGACCCGCATAGCACTCAGTGCCGCCTGAACGGAGCGCCGCCAAACGGCTCGCGTTTCACCCCCACAACGATATTCACTTATTTTACAGGTGCGACAAGCAGCCGCGCGCACTGTGTTAAAATTGAAATGCAGTCACGAGTCCCTCCCTCCCTCCGTCCTCTCTCTTTCTCTGCCCCCCCCCCCTCCGCGCCCCAGCTGGCTGATGGCGGCCGCCCTGCCGCCCACCTGGCCAGACCATTAGGCTGTCTCCAGCTGCGCCGCTCCGCGCCCCGCCACGCCGCGGCGGCCCGGTCGCCCTGGCCGCGCCGGCCGCGCCGGCCGCGCTGCGGGACGGCGACTACGCGACTGATTCCGTCGCTCTGTCTCTCTCGCACTCGTGGGGCGTCCCGTGTGGGTGCGAGAGAGACGGAGCGACGAGAGCGACTCTCGGAATCAGTCTGCAGGTTCGGAGCCGTGCGCTGCGTGCCGCGCCACGCCACGCCACTGCCCCGTGCACCACTTCCTTTAATCTGGACAAAGATTAAAGTAGGGCGCTCCTCCCCTGCCGCGCCGAGGGGGAGCGGGTTTAATCCGGGCGGAAAGAGGTGCGGGGCGAGGGGAAGGGAGGGGGTCCCCGACGACGATGTCGTTGTCGTCGACGAGGGACTGTTGTTGGTTCGACGCGGCGTGTCCGCCTCGAGGGCAGGGGAGGACGTTGTTCACGGATGCGACTGTCTGCGACGGTTACAAGGCAGTCCCGTGAAAGCGAATAATGAGGAGAAATGGGCTGCGAATAGTGGCACGCGTACTATTGGCAGAGCAGAGCGAGCAAACAGGTGTACGTAGTAGGGCAGCGCGGTCAAGGGGCGGCGGCTTGAGTGCCGGTTGGATTGACCGGCAGCGGGGAAATAGTCCTGCGGTGTGTGTGAGTGTGTGCCTGAGTGTGTGCCTGGCATGTATCGCTCGTACTGCGTGGCGGGGCGGGGTGGGGCGTGGCGGGGCCGCCGGGTCGCCCCGTGGCGCTGACTCAGCACTACGAACCCCGCGCGGCGTGGCGCGGCGTTGCGGCGCGGGGCGCAGCGCTCCGGTGCCTTTGGCTTCTGCTTGCTCATGCCGGGCACTCCACTTGCCAGTTGATGCCCGCCACGCCCCGCCACGCCCCGCCACGCCAAGGCCCCGGAGGGCAGGCCAGGCCAGGGCTCTCGGTTGTCCCGGGGTCAAAGGGCACCCGGGACCTCAAAGGGACGCTCCGCGCCACTCGACCGCCCCTTCGGCCCTGTGGGTTAGCCCGGCAGCCCTCCCTCTAGGCCTTTGGGTCCGCGGTTTGGTTTTAAAACGGCCAAGGCGCGTGGCAGGCAGTCGGACGGAATGCGCTGCCTGCTCTGCCCCGCGGCGCCGCGCCGATTTGGAGCAATTTGAGCCGCGCGGTGTGTGAGGACTGCGCGGGGCAGGTGGAGCTGTGCGGCGTCGTGGCCCCCGGGCGCCGTCCCCGCCGATGTCGTGCGCTGGGCACTCACACAGACACGCGGCGCGCGTGCGCGCCGTCCTGGAAAAGAGGAACGTTTTCACAAAATGATTAATATTGGAATGGAGCTGTTAGGCGGCCTAAAGCGTCTCAACACGAAAGTATAAACACAGTGATCAGGCGACGACTGCAGGCCAAGGTGCCCAAGGGGCCGTAGGTCAGGAAACAATTATTTAGACACCGCTGCCTTGCCGGAGGACGCGGACGGGACTCGGTCGCCGAGCGGGCCGAATCGCGCGCACGCACGCACGCACGATGACACAAAGACGCTGTTCGTCTCGGCGGCCGGACTCCGAACGACGCTTTCGTCGTCGCGCTGTCTCTCTCGCACTCGTAGGGCGTCCCGCGGGCGTGCGAGAGAGACAGAGCGACGCAGCGGAGGCAGTCCGTAGCCGGACGTGTTCCGGACGCGGGCAGCAGCACCCAGGGTAATGCGGTTAAATAAACGGCTATTAGCGGCGCTATTATTACTCGGAGTGGGTGCGTGTGTCTTGAGCCGCGTGCGTCGGCCGTCCGATCTGTGTCATTGGAGCGCCCTGCCGCACAGTGGGCCGGCCGAGGGGCCGAGGGTGAGGTTGCCAGGGTTTCCGCACCAGGAGATCTCTGGAATGTAAGAGGAGGTCACGGGTAGAAACAGTGTGGACACAGTAGAAGTTTGGATGAAATTTTGAAAAAAAAAAACTCCGTTAAATGCGAAAATTTTAATATTTTTAATAAAAATTTTAATAATACCGTACACAAATCATTGAAAAAAAAAAGAAATTCGAGAAAAAAATTGTTTTGCAGTTTTATTGTTTTTGCTTTTTTTTGGCTCTGTTTGTTGTTGGAATGTTCGTGATTTCCCGGCCGCGTCCGGGATACGCCAGGATATGCCCCCCAAGGGTCCAAAGGGTTGGGGGTTGCCTTTGTGGAGCCGATCGGCCGGACGAATTAGGCTCCGCGACCGGAAGTGCCGCAAGAGCGCGGCTTCCGGCGCGGAGTATGGAGAGCGGCTGGAGACCTGGAGAGAGCGGCGCGGCACAGTGGGCCTGAAGACCGGCAGGGCAGATCAGCACCGCCGGGATAATGGTCGCATTGTCATTGTCGTCGGCCAAACGCGGCCGTTGTTTCTTTGTTTTAGTTTTCGGGGCGGACGGGACGCGCGGGCTGCGATCCGTGAAGGGAGGGGACGACGTATTAATTCCGTTCGTCACGATTGCGCTATTACCTCATTACCTACGATGTCATTTTCTCGTTGCGCCTGGCTCGCTCAGCGTGCCCACTGTGAGGTGGGTGGCGGGCCGGCCCCGGGCTTGCGGGGGAAGTGTGCTTTGCCCGCCTTATCGCCAGATACCTGTCCGCGCGGCGCACGGTACGCGGTCGAGGTCTTATCTGCTCGCACCTTTTCCGTGCTTTCCGACTTTGATTCCTGGGTTCGCGTTGCCGGGTGGGAAGCCCAGTGGGCTAGACCGCGCGTTACTTCGCCACGTCGCCGGCGACCTCGACGGCAGACTCACGGCTCACGCGAATCGCTGTGATGATTTGATTCAGCTGATTTGGCTTGCCGCAGTTGGTTCTATTTCTGCTCCCGGCCCGTCGCCGTCGCGTGACACTCGTTATTTTAATTTAATGCGGTTGGTGTTTTATTATTTCATCCACCGCCGGTTGGTGGTTTCCTGATGTTGGACGCGTTAAAATTGCCGCCAGGAATGCAATGGGATTACTGCCTCGTCATGCTATTGGGTTACGAGGGGCCGTGCATCGCCTCGCCTCGCGCCCTGCGACTCGGCCTCCGACTTGGCAACGCGGCCTCGAGGTCCCCGCCGAGGCCCTGCCGAGGGTCCCAACCCGCCGCCGTGCCGTGGCCGTGCCCCCCTCTGGGTCCCTGGCGCGTGCCGTGTTGCCACGCTGGGCCTCGAAACTCGAAATTTGCACTCGCTTTGGTCGGGTGACGCGCGCCCCGAATGTGGATGACTGGGTCCCCGCGGCGGCGCGGCGCGGCGCGGCGTGGAGGTCGCCGCCGACGACATGCGACCCCCGGAAGGTCGGGCGCGGCCATCTACCTGGCCCAATTGCGCAAATCCTCGACGACCTTGGCGACGGCCTTGGTGACGGCACCGTGCGAATAGCGCAAGTGCCGCGATGGAGACGTTGTCGCGGCCGCAAACGATGTATACGGGGCCACTCTCAGCCCCCCCCCCCTTCCCCAATCTTATTTTCCTCCTGTCTGGCCCTTCGCTCGCTCTGACCCGCTTTCCGCATTATTCCTCGGCTTGTGTGAAGACGTCGTAAAAAGGAGCAATAAAATGCCACACTTCGTCATCTTTTTGCAAGTTGGAAAGTTTACAGCTGTTTCCCTGTCTCTGCTGCTGCGTCTTCCTCCTCCACTCCGCGCCGCTGTGAGGGGGCTGCGGGGGCTGCGGGGGCTGCCCGGCCGGCAGGGGGTTGCTCGCATCCGGTTTGATAGTCCTGGCACGGCGCAGCGATGCGTCCGCGGCACTCGTCAGGTCGTTATGCAATATGCAGGTGGGTGTCACCTGGAGGCTCATCTGCCTCTGTCGTCGCACTGCCGCGGCGTTGGGGTGCGAGAGAGAGGTTGCTGGGGTGCCGCTGCCCCGAGGGAGCGAGCGGCGGCCGGAGTGCGAAGTGCCGTGTCCTGTCTACATACGCACGTTCGTGCGCGGTTCGAGAGCGTGCGCGGTACAGTCGGTGAGACGTGGTGCCGTGCCTGCCGCCGTGCTCTGCCTTGACTCTGGCCGTGCAAATGGCCCGGGATGTGCTGCTACCGTACCCACCCGACCGGTTCGGTCAACTGTCTGAATTTGCATACGACTTGCTCAAAAGCGGGCGTTTGCTGCAGTCGCATACCCGTCCTCCTCCTGCTCTTCTCCTTGCGCGGCCATATTTGGAAAAGGGCCGTGGCGTCTGGCGAGCGAGCGAGCGGGTCGTTGTTTGTCTCGGACAGGTCGCATCGCTCTCTGGAGCCCGATTGCGTATCTTTTTACCGACTCGCATCGACCGACTCGGGAGGATCAAACCGACGGCTAAAGAGGTCCCGAGTCTGCACAGGTCTGTAAGTGATCGGGCCAAGGCGAGACGGACCGGCCCGCGACGGTGCGACCAGACGTCGCACAGTGGGCCAGAAGACCGGTGGACTCGTGTGACGCCACCAAGGGATTGATATCATTGGTGGTCACAAGTTTGATTGGAGAGCTCTGGAGCTCGAAACGCGTCTAGAGTTTTTGCCGCCAGCGCCGGTCTTCTGGCCCACTGTGCGTCGTGTCGGTGCAGTCAGGAGCGGCGCGGCCTCGGGGAAGAAACCTATTCCTGGCTGGCGTGTCTCGTGTCGCCTAGGCGCCGTGTCTGGAGTCCCCCATCGAGTGCCAGTTGGCGTCCCTCCTCCTACACTAAAAGGCTTTTCCGAGGAGGGGGCGCCCACCCCATCCCGCGAGGGGCCCCGGTGGGGCTGGGGCACACCGAGGACCCCGCCATCCTGTCTGCCGGGCCGGCCGGCCGTCCGTCCGCCTGCATTTTATGAAGTCGCCAAACGGGTACTTCTCGGAAACGCCAGGACGACGACGAGGACGCGTTGCTCGTCACTTTTATTATCATTTTTATTTCCGCCGAGGGCGGGAGGCGCACGCAGGGCTCGGCTGTGGGGCCACCAGGCAACCAGGATGGCGGAGGCGTTGTTTGCGTTTTGACACCGCGCTGGCTGATTGACGGCGCCTGAGTGCTTTCCCGCGTCCTGGTGGAAATGGAAAGCTCCCTTTTCCCGCGGGACGCCGTGCCTGGCCGTGCCTGGCCGTGCCGTGCCGGGTACAGGTGGGCTGTCCGGCACGAAGCGGGCAAGCAGGCGCGCCCTGTGGCGGGGCGGGGCGGGGTGGCGCGGTCGGTTCGGGCGTGGTCGCGGTGTGGCAGGGCGTGGCGGGCTCCGCCCTTGGTCTTCTCGACTCATTTTCACTTCCGTTTTTCGTAAATCGCGGCGCGCCGTGTGCCTACACTGCCTCACTCTCTGACCCTGTTGTTTCCGACTGTTGCAGAGACCGCCCTCATCGTCGCTGTCGTACACCGGGCACCCCAACGACGACGTCCGGTCTCCAGGGTCAGTCGGGGGCACGCCGGGACCCCTCAGTCAGCCCCCTGGCTCCCAGCAGTCTCTCGACCACGGCGACCCCGGTAAGTCCAGCTTCCTCCGCGTGCTAGAGAGTTTGGAGAGAACATGGACATGATAGGCTGGACAAGAGAGAGCCCCAGTGTCTTCAGCAGGCAGCAAAACTTCAACGATCAGGCGCTTTGACAGAGTCCCTTTTAGCTGTTTGTTTTGAATTTATTTTCGTCAGCTTTTTTTTCTGTTTTTTTTTTTTGTTTTTTTTTTTGTTTTTGGGTCACCCAGTGTATACGAAAATCCCATGTACGATTGTCTTTGAAAATGATGAGAAGAAATAAAATAAAAACGAGAGTCATGAATTATCTACTGTCATTCTTTAAACCTTTTCTAATTTGAGTGTTTTGGGGGCAATTGGGCCGGAAACGGGGTTATCGTGGCGAGGCGACCCCGGCCGATAGGCGGCGCGTAATTGCCGCGTGCATTGTCTTTGGGAGAGAGAGAGAGAGAGAGAGAGAGAGAGAGAGAGAGAGAGAGAGAGAGAGACGGGACACGGTGCGGACCCGTGGTTTGTGTCCGCGATTCGCGAATCTGTTTTGATGAGAGACTTGCTAGGCGGGATTTATCCATCAAGAGGAAAGGCGCGAAAGGAAGGGGGCGCGAAAAAAATTTGCGCATGATAATTGAAGCAGTTTACGCGTCGTGTGCCATAAATTTTGATATCCTACGACGCCTAGAGTACAACATATTAGTCGGTCGGCGCGCGGTTATCTCCGGCGCGAGGCTGATCCAGAGGGGCTCAAGTCCAATTCATATCGGGGCGGGGTGGGGGGCGGGGCCCGCCCAGACGCCGAGGAGATAGTCGGCCACCGCCGCCGCTGGTATCTTTATTGAATTTTCATAGGCTGCTTCCGATTTATTGCCGAGGCGGCCGGATTGATTTTATGATTTATGGGAGAGACAATGTTGCGCGACGTCGCACGCCTTGCGTGTGTCGTGTCGGCCGCTCTGGTTGAGAGAGAGAGAGAGAGAGAGAGAGAGAGAGAGAGAGAGAGAGAGAGAGAGAGAGAGAGAGAGAGAGAGAGAGAGAGAGAGAGAGAGAGAGAGAGAGATATTGAGAGCGTTCCAATCGCTGTGCTGCATCTGGTGGCTTCAGCGCGGCATGGATATCGAAGCAGCCGCCGATGTAGAGCGAGAGGTGCTTCTTCGTGACCACCTCGGGGTGGCGCTCGGCGCGGCGTGCATGACGCGGCCGTCGCCGCGAAATGTTATAAATTGTAAGGGGAGTGTCTGTCCTCGCAAGCGCGTCGCGCAAATGACTTGCGAAGTTTTCGCGTCGTGTCGAGGCACTCGAGGCACGCTTCTCGCGGTAACAAGATGCCCCGGTGGCTTCGGCCGAGACGCCGCCGCACTGCCGCTGCCTCGCAGCTCGTTACCACCGCGACGCACAGTGGGCCGCTCTGTCTCTCTCGCTCCCCGACGAGGAGATTCACGAGTGCGAGAGCGACAGAGCGACGGCGCTTCGGCGTCAGCCTGCAGCAGGCCGGCGTAACGACCCGGTCAGGGAAGGAGCGCGCCGCGAATTCGGTCCGCGTCTGTGTGTGTGCGTGTGTGTGTGTGTGTCCACGTCTGTGTGTCCACGTGGTGCATGTGTGAGTGACTTACGGGCGAGGCGCCGGGCGCGTGCGGCCCGGGCGTGAAGGCCGCACGCCAGGCTGCCGTGAAGACGGCTTATCTGGCATCGCAATTAAGGCCTGGAAGTTTGATGATGAGGCCCGCAAAGGGTGGAGGCGGGGCGTGGCGGGGCGTGGCGGGGCCCGCGTCGCCCAGGGCCCCGCCAGCGCCTCGGCCGAGCGGGCCCCCTTGACGGCGGCGCTGCGCTCCGACGCCCGCAGAACGCGATGCCTAGATACGCCGGCGTCGTGGCGGTGCCGCCTCGCCTCGCCGCCGCGCCGCAGTACAAACTGGCGGTTGTGCGCGCCGTCCGCGGCTCTGGCGGTAATCGGCCGGGGACCATCGCGGACCCGGTGCATCCGAGGGGCAAGGGCAGGGGGTGCTTGGGGGAGGTCAGGGGCGCGACGCGGCGATGGCTAGATGCTTATGTAACCGGGGCCTTGGCTGCGCTCCGCCTGACTCCCTGCGCGGACGGGTCACAGTGTTGTCGGCAATGCCGGCGGCTCGGCCGTCGCGTGCTTCGTGCGAGTGCGTGCGCAGTGTGCATGCACCAGCGTCCAACGCGTTGCAGGACGCTGTGATTGGACGCTCCAGGGACGCCGCCGCGCTGGCCGGATGATGTCGCCTCGTTGACGTGGAGGACGCCGATAAGACGACGGCCCCCGAGGTCCGCGGCGAGGGCTGCGGCGTCGAGGGCCCTTGACAATCACTCGTCGCGCTCCGTGGGGTGCCGGCCGGGGGACTGGACCGCGTCGAGGGCCATCGACGGCGAGGTGCGGGCGGAGAGACGCGAGGGGCGCGCCGAGGGCCGACTTGTAGCGCTGCAGGACCACCAGGTGGCTGCCGCCGATAGCAGCCAGGGCGTGAAGGGTAGCCCTGGCGGACAACAGCACCACCGCCGTGCCCTGCCCTCCCCGGCGCCGCGCCTTTCCCATGCGCGCCGCTGCATGCCGGGCAGCACCCCCTCGCCAAACACATTACCGGCGAATGCGTGCATGGTGCTTAGCGGCCAGGCTCGCTTTCTCAGTCCGAGGGGTGCACAGTGTACTACAGCCGGCTTCCACGCTGCCGCCTCTCTTGGGGGTGGCGAGATGCATCACTTTCGGCGTGGACCGTGACGATGACAACCGGGCCGGCGGGGCTGGAGGGGGGAGGGTGGGAGGCAGTCGTATTCATGGAAGTCGCGCTGGCCTCTGGAGTGAGAGCCGCGTGGATCGGGGACCAGCCCAGCCGGGTTAATGTGCATACAATAAACACGTGAAACAGGGTAATGCTTTCAATATGCTGCCGTCCCCGGGGTGCCTCATACGCCACCCCGCCCCGCCCCGCCCCGTTCGGCTGATAAGGCCCCAGCCACAGGTAGCGAGTAACGACTCGGAAAGAACGCCCTTGTCGCCCAGGGACGTGACTTCCTGTTGAGGGGAGTCTGGCGCGATTCGCGTTCCTTTCTTGTCGCAATATTTGTCGCGTGGGTGCGCGCTGATATGTGCCGCCGGTGGCGCGCGCTGCCTTTGAACTGACACCTCGGCGACGGCGGGGAGGCGGTGGGGCGCGGCGGCGCCGCCTGTTTGCCGCGACACTTTATATGAGCTTCCTGGAAGGTGAAGCGGGCCCCGTGCGTCGCGAGGCGTCCATTGGGTGCCTTTTTGATTTGAGCGCGCGGCCGGTGGTATGACTGGTATGACGCCATGGCTGCCGCCCCCTTCAGCCACCCCCTTCCCCCCCCCCCTGTCTGGGCCGCGCGGGGGAACGCGAACAAAACGCACTCGCCACGCACGCCACCCTGTCACCTCTGACAATTAAGCATCTTTGTTGCCGCGGCGTGGCGCGGCGCGGCGGTGGTACAATGAGAGCCTAATCCCCACGCCGGGGAATTAGGTTACTATTGAAATTCATTGGGATTTGCTTATCGCGGCCGGTGGTGCGGTCTGCGGCTCTCTGCTCGCGTGCTGCACTCTGCAGGCTGATTCCGGGTCGGCGCTCTTGTCGCTCTGTCTCTCTCGCTCCCCCTGCGGCGCGCCCCGTGAGTGCGAGAGAGAGGGACGCCGCCGTGCGGAGGCAGCCCGCCGGCGCGCTGTTTTGCTGTTTGGACCGCGGCGACGGCGCGGCCTCTAATCGCAATTAAGTCGTGGCTGCCAGCTCGGCCGGCCGCTCCCGCGCTGCTCACATGCCAGGCGATTGTGTAGCCGCCGCCCCCGGGAGGTAGGCAGGCGGGCCGCCGAGCTGGCAAGCAGCCCCGCTGCGCGGAGCCAGATTAGGCACAACTCAATTCCGCAGCAAATCGTAATGACGATAATAGTGGCGATGGAGCTGTTTGCTGCCGTCGGCTTATGCAGAGCGAGCCGCTCGCCTCGGCGTGTGTCGGTCGGAAAATTGATAATTGGACCGGTAATTTTGTGCGAGAGTGCAGCGCTGCGTGATGATAACGTCACCCGAAAAAAAAAAAGCGCACCACACGACCGATGGGAAAGAACAACAAAAATATTCCGAAATGAAAATAAATAAAAAGGTCCAATATTTGTGTGGTTGGGCACCCCGTGTTGGTGTTGCTGGTGAGGTCAGCAGCCTGGCCACCCTAGGCACCCCTTGCTCCCCGCGCAGGCCGTTGGGGTGAACAATGCACCGGGTGCCGATCGGGCGCGGCTATGCGCGGGGTGCGGGCAATGCACAGCTGATCAGAGAGGAACGTACAATGCGGGACGGGGCCGCCCTACTGCAGAGGTTGGCTGCCTGCCTGCTGCCTGGCTGGCTGGCTGCCCTGCCTGGCCGCCTGGGCTGCATGCGTGTGCAGTCTGAATTGCATTGAGAGCTCGCGATGTGTGAAGACTCGATGGGGGGTTTCAATAACACCTTTTTGCCGCGCGACCCGCATTTTTACCGCCGCGTTTTAGAGCGTGAGTGTGCGTGTGTGTAAGTGTGTGTGTGTGTGTGAGAGAGTGTGTGTGGTGGGTTCGACGCAAGCGAGCAAGCAACATGTGTCCAAACAATGTCCTTGAAGCCGTCTGCGTGATCGACGTCGCGTATTGCTTTTGACCCTTCCATGAGGAGGTCCTCGCCACTGCTCGCCCGCCGCGTCTCGGCGAGGCATCGACTGCTGTCTGCTAAATTGCTCAGTCTTACTGCGAGCGGAGCGTCTTGTTGTTGTTGTTGTTTTTATTTTCGTCTCCGGCGCTGCGGGGCGTGGTGGCCGTGGGGCGCTAATCGTGTCGCCGGAGGAACAACTTCCTGCCGTGGTTTTTCGAGTCGCCGAATTTTCTTTGTCTGGTGGCGCTGGCGGGCCTGGCGGCGGCGCGGTGCTGCGTGCTGCCCGCTTGGCTGCCGCGCCACGCCTCGGCTTGTTTCCATTGTCGCCCGCCCCTTCCTCGATGCTGCTTGTCCGGTTCGCTGGTGTAGTGGCGTGGCCGACTCGAGTCCCCGGAGGCCCCAGTCAACCCTTTGGGCCGCTGCTGCTGCTGGTGCTGCTGGTGCCTCCGCTCCCCCGCCTCTATAAATGTCTCGTCAGATTCGACTTTTGTGACTTTTAAATGGCGAACGGCTCTTTGCGTCATGAATGAAATGAGATGCTAATGCCGGCTGGCCGCAGATTGGGTTAAGCTGTGCCTGGGCTGGGGGATGTTCGGGTTGCCGGGGCGCCGCCTGCTGCGGCTCGCTCTGTCTCTCTCGCACTCGCGGGCCGTCCCGCAGCGGTGCGAGAGAGACAGAGCGACGAGTTCGGAATGGCTCTGCGGCCGCCGCGCTTGTGGTGGTAATGGCGGCGGTGGTGTGAGCGTAGCTGCCGAGGGTGCCTTGTCTCGTAATCGAGTTATCGTCCGAGTGACATCGTCGAGTGCGGCAACGCGTCAATCGCGACGTCTGTTTGATTCAATTTGCAGCGAGTGGTGCGGGGCGGCTGCGGGCTTCCGGTGGGCCGAGACGCTGCTGCACAGTGGGCCAGACGACCGGGCCCACTGTGCCCCACCCAGCGGGCCGTGGCGTTGGCCGCGGTCCGCGTGGCGCCCCTCGAGTGCGCGCGACGAAGGGGCGCGTTTACGGCGCGCTAAGCGGCGCGCTAATATTAATAGACAGGGGCAATTATTGTCGGGGCACAATTTCGCAACAATTTCCGTGCCGGCAAACGAGTGTAGTAAACCCGTAGCTGGCGGCGGGGATGACTCTGAGAGCCGCTGTCTCTCTCGCACTCACGGGGCGCCCCGCGCGAGACAGACAGCGGCGGAAACAACCCCGGCCTGCCTGGCGGCCGCGGTGGCTCCCTGGCGCCTCGTTTGCATGCCCAATGAGGGCGGCAGTGCCACACATTTGGTAAATACCGCCAGGGGCGACGCGGCGCCCCAGGTGAGGGGAAAAAGGGGGGGGGGGGCACCACAGTCGCCGCTGGCTGTCTGCTCTTGCGGCGGCACAGAAAGTTTTCGGGTGGAGGGGGCGAGGGGGGGTTGAGGTTGGAGTTGCGTGCACGCACGGCAGGGTTCGTGCGGATGCCGTGGACGCCTTTCCGCGCGCTTTGTGTGTGTGTGTGTGTGTGTGCGCGCTCTTCTTTTTTTCCACCGAATCGCACGGGTCACTGGTCTGACTGACGATACACATGCTAAAGGCGGTCGCTTCGCTTCCTCCCGCTGCTCCTCTGCGGAACACGCCTGCTGCACCGCATTTTGTTTTTTTTTTGTTTTTGTTTCCGTGTTCCCTTACGCGGAAACGCTATGCTGCCCTACCTGGCGATACATTCGGCTGCCGCTGCTGCCGCTCGTTGCGCGTGCTGCCCCAGATGATCGCGGAGGCCGTCTGCGTCTCGAGGCGTCAACTCCCGGCTGTCCGTCAGGAGGCGCTCATGCGCAGAGGCTGAGTCAGTCATGCGCTTCAACGAGCCGAGTCCGGTCCGTGTCCGGCGCATCGCTCCGCGGCGCCCGGCCGCCCTCTGTCTCTCTCGCACCGCCTGCGGCCAGGGCCGCGAGTGCGAGAGAGACAGGGCGACTGCAGTCGCATTAATAGCCATGCCCTCTCGTCTATTCTCATCGCTCTGTTATCTAATTCGTGCCGGTTATTTGCGCGCTCTGGACAAATCCGTTTTTTAACGGCTGGCTGGCGGCGCCGCGGTGGCACCTGGGCCTTCCCTCGCCGCTGCCGCTGCTGCCTCGCTGCTTAAATCGTTAATTCTTCACGTCGTCGTTTGCGAGCTGCGTTTTCCCCGAAAGTGATTTGGCTCTCCGCGCTCTGCTCTCCACCGCTGCTCTTCCCTCGGCGCTCCTTTCGGGGCCCTCCCGCTTTGTCTCCGAGTTGAATTGCGTTCGCCAGTTCGCCACCAATGGGACAGAAAATTTCTTTTATGTCTGTCGGTCCCCTTCTCTCCGGGCGGGACGGGCGGGCCGCCTTAGCGCCCCAGCCTCATCAACATATTCTAATAAAACAAACTCGTTCTTTCTTGTTCTGACTTTTTGAACCGTTTTCCGGCCGGCGCGGCGGAATGTTCGCCGCGGTGCCTTTTGGCCGCGTTGGCCCATGGCGGCCGGGGGACTTTTCTTTGGGAACTCTTTCGGGTGGTTGCGCGGCTGGCCGAGCGGACGTGCGGGGGGAGAGGGGGGGTCGAATTGAAAGGCTGCAAAGCGAGGGGCGGGCGGACCTGGAACTTGGAGCCGCGACGGCGGACGAACTGTGTCCACGGGGCCATTGCTGGGTGAGGTGGGCGTCGCACTGTGGGCCAGAGGACCGCGGCCAAAACTCGAGACGCGATTTGATGTCCACAGGACTCGAACCGAACGTGTGACCCCACGAATCGATTCCTCGTTCAGAGAGGAAGCCATGGGTGCGGTCACACGTTCGGTTCGAGTCCCATTCAGCGACTCTGCAGTTCATAACGCGTCTAGAGTTCCGGCCGCGGTCCTCTGGCCCACTGTGCGCGTCGGTGGGCGGGGGCCGCGCTGTCATCGCTGGCTGCACTGGGCCTAGAGCGCGTCCTCGTGCGCAGTCTAGCGTGCCCCGTTAATTGCACGGCCTCCGGGGGCAAAAAAATAAAATAAAATAAAAAGTAAACAAATGATGATGGAGTCGTTTGGCCGCAATGACATCTTTTGTCGGTCTTGATGGCCGCTGCACCTGTAACTCCTAATTGCACGTTTGGCGCCAAATGCGTAATGAGTGGCCCGGCGCGCTGCCTGTCGACACCCGGAACGCGCTCTGCAGTGCGGTGCGTGCGCTTCGCGGCGAGCGCTTCCAGATTCGGTTTCGGTCTCTAGTCCACCCTTCCCACGATGGCACTGGCCGCCGCCGTTCCACGCGTTTTAATGGTCAGGTGGAGGCGGTGTAACCCGACCCCGGTCCGGCCGTGCGGCGGCGGCGGCGGCCCTCCGAACACCAGCGCGTCGCTCTGTCTCTCTCGCACGCACTGGTCTGGGGAAGTTGTTCGCGCGCGAGAGAGGCAGAGCGACAAAACGCTGGCTTGTTGTTCGGAGTCGGTCCGCGCTGGCTGGCCGGCTGGCCGGCCGAGGCCGTGTACAGTGACTCACTGTGACTCCAGCGCTGGAGTCTGCTGGAATGCAGTCTTGCCGGTGGACGCATCGGGGCGTCCGTCCGACGGCCGCTGGCGCGACAACGTGGGAGCAGCGCGGGTTATTCAAATCGGAGGATTAATGACGCGGTGTCAAATAGCGCGGGAAAAAATGGGCGTCCGTCGCACCGCACGGCTCAGACTCCGGTCCACAGTGGGTCAGAAGACCGTTGAGGCGGCCAAAATTCTAAACGCGTTTTGAGCTCCAGAGTCGCTAAATGCGGGACTCGAACCGAACGCGTGATCTCCATCAATGGATTCCCCGTTCATAGAGCAATCCATTGGTGGAGTCACACGTTCGATTCGAGTCCCATTCAGCGACTCTGGAGCTCAAAACGCGTGTAGAATTTTGGCCGCCTCGACGGTCTTCTGACGCACTGCCAGTGGGACGGGCCGGTGGCCGGCGAGGTGTTCCCCGTGATGGTGGCGGACACGTGTAGCCAGGCGCGATGCGGCCGATGTAGAGGCCCATGCTGCCATGCTGCCCGCGCTTGCTTTCTAGGCGGAGCCGCTTACTGATCCGCGCGGACAGCGGCCCTGCTGCCGGCCCGCCAATGACACACAGAGAGAGAGAGAGAGAGAGAGAGAGAGAGAGAGAGAGAGAGAGAGAGAGAGAGAGAGAGAGAGAGAGAGAGAGAGAGAGAGCTCGGATAGACATGCCGATGCCGCCGCCATCGTGTTTTTGCGCGTTGGCTTGGCTCAGCGCGGCCAGGCGGGATGATTGTTGGCCCATCATTATGGCGCAATGGCAAGTGGCTTCGCAGTGCTCCTCGCTTCGCACGGCGGCGGCCATGGCGGCCGAGGCTTCGCGGCCGTCAACCCTTCCCTCTCTGGCCGCGGAGCTGAGTACACCGTCAAAAACTTCACTTTTGTTTATTTATTTTTTTAAAAAAAAGTAGACCTACAAAAAAAAAAAAAAACATGACCGTAGTCCTTTCAAAATGAACACTGTTTTTCTAAAGAGATGTCTAGAGAAATTTAAATAAATAAAATCATCATGTTCTGCCTGGACTCCGCCATTTTTTAACGGTAAGAAAAACTTACTGAAAATAACGTTTCTCCTCCAAAGAATTATCCCAAGAAAATTATTAAAATTATGTTCTTTTCTCGGGTCGAAAACAATAAGTTCCGCGTGGGAAAAAAAAGGAGGCGCCTCTCTCGATTATTACTCGCTCCATGATTGGTGGACTCGAACTTTCGCGCCCTTTTACGAGCCCTTATCGGCTAGAGTCAACCCGCGCGGCGGCGGGGCACAGTGGGCCGGCAGGTGGATTTGGTACATATGTATTGGCTGTCCGAGATAATGGCGCCCTTCTGTCATTTGTTCCTCTGTTTTATGGGGGCGTTATTCTGTATCAGTGGCGACGCTGTTGGCTGTAGCGACGGGGCGGGTCGCGCTGCACAGCGCCGCGCCGCGCTGCTCGCTGAGTCTCGTTTACAGAAAAAGCGCTCATAAAGATGCCGTAAAATTGGCCGTTAAAACGCTGCGGCGTACACGGGTGGCCACGCCGGGGACGGACTCACCTGGGGCGGCTCGCTCGGTGCGGTGACATTCCTGGCCCGCTGGCTGCGGACACCTCTGCGGTGCTAATTAATGCCGTTCAGACGCGCGTCGCCTTCTTATTTTGCACCTTCTCTTTTTGCCACCCAATTTTTTGTTCTTTTTTTTTGCAATTTTGTTGGGCTCGTTATGGCGTGGCGTGTTGATTTGCGGCTCGGGGCATTCCAGCCGTCCGCATTGTCTTGGCGCGCGTCGCTGGAGGCGCCGGGGTGCGCCACAGTGGGCAGCTCGCAGAGCCGCTAAAAAATGACTCGAACCAAACGTGTGACCCCCACCAATGGATTCCTCACTCGGAGAGCAATCCATTGGTTGGTGGGGTCACACGTTCGGTTCAAGTCCCATTTACGAAGCGACGCTGGAGCTCAAAACCCGTCCGGGATTTCGACCGCCCCCACCGGTCTTGCTGGCCCACTGTGCGGTGGCACGTTTGCGATGACGACTATCCTGGACGACTCCTGGACCGCCGCCACGCACCCGCCGCGCTGTGCCGCGTAGATTAGTGTCCGGGGAGCCTAATAAGACATGTGCTATTACGTTTGTTTTATGGCCGCGCGCACTCTCTGCTCGCGCCTGTTTCTTGACGCGCTGGTGTGTGTGTGTGTGTGTTCTTGTGCGTGTGTGTTGACTGCTCTCAATTATATTATCACTCTCGGGTCTCCCCGGCTGACAAGGGGGCTCTCATTCAATCACTACCTGGTAATTTATGGCGGCTGGGTGGCGTTGCGCTGTAAAGTTGACTGAAATACAAAATGCTATCCGTTATACGACTTGTTAAGCGCCGGCCATCGTGTGTGCGCCCGACTAACCGCTGTTTTCTTGTCTGTTCCAGATGCACTAGGTAAGTGGCGGTGGCTTCGGCACGCTTGGGCGGCGCGGCGGCGCGCAGGTGAGCCGCGGTTACCTCGCGGAATCGCGTCACCTGTCGGCTTACGGACGCCTCGCCAGCCCCGTCAGCTCGACGGGGGAGCACGGTGGGCCAGAAGACCGGTGGAGGGGGTGGCGAAACGCGGCGGTGGCCTCAAGGAGGGCGCCGGGGGCCTCGAGGCACGTCGGATGCTAAGACGACAACGCGGGGCTCGCGGAGTGAGGGGCGTGGCGTCCGGGACCAGCAGCATCCCCAGAGGGGAACAAGTCGGATAGCGCCGAAAATTGAAATGCTTCTCCGGAATATGAAACTGATGCAAAGAATTTCGTGTGGAAATCTGTGCAAATTCCTTCCAGTTTTATGAAAAATTCAAGCTTGAGGGTTGCTCACAGAGGTTTGTTCCCTGGCTTGCCGGATAAGACCTATCCGATAGGTACCTCTGGTTGGTCTTCCTGGCAGGGCAGTAACCCCTTTGACAGCGTGATCCCGTGATGTACTCGGGACTGCCGCTCTCTCCCTTCTTCTCTCTCTCTGGAATTTGTAGCAACAATCCCGTGATTCGTGGCCGGGCCGGCTTTGGACTGAACGCCCCCTTTTTGTTGGCCGGCAGCGCGGCACAGTGCGGGGCCCTCGGCCGTGCCGGCCCACGTGACGCGGGTGCTGATCGGCGGCGGGGCAGCGCGTCAGGTGGATAATAATATGGGGCCGCGACCGCACTCGCTCACTCACGTAATCTATTTGCGGAACGCTCGCAAAGTACATTTTGTGGAGGGAGGCGTGCTGGCTGCCTGCGGGCTGCCCGGCTGCGAGGGTGGAGGCTGACGTGCGGAGCATGGCGGAGCGCTACGGCGCCGCTTTGCAGTGCTCTCTCTCTCTCTCTCTCTCTCTCTCTCTCTCTCTCTCTCTCTCTCTCTCTCTCTCTCTCTCTCTCTCTCTCTCAGGCGCGGTGCCCTGGCGGTGCCGAGGGTTGGCTTGGGTTTGGGTCCCCGCGGATGCCCCGCCCTGTCCCGCCCCAGCGCCGGCCTCCAGGGTCCCACGGCGGGGAGGCGCGTGTCGGGACTGTCTGAACGAGGGTAGCTCTGAGGCTAAATAAGTAAAGCGGACTACGTGAAACACGCCGCGTCTCGCCGTCGACGGCGTCCTGGAGGGGCGTCGTCGGCGTCCTCTGCCCCTTATTGTGGTCGCGTGGGAAACTGTCGCCGGCCACGGCCGTCTCCGCCCAACGATCGTGCGAAGTGAGCAGTCCGCCGCGCCTGGCGTGTCCGCGTCGTAAAATGGTCCAGACTGGACTCCAGACTGGACTCCAGACTGGCCGGCGCTGGCCTCCAGCCTCCAGACTAGCGTGGCTGGAAATGAGCCATCCAGACGATCACGTCCTGCTTGACGGCCACCGCAGCACCGCGTCGATGGACGTCGTCTGGTCTAACGCGGTCGTCAGCGTCTGTTTTTGCCCGCCTGATTCGTGACGGTGGATCCCAGATCCCAGTAGTCGAGGTGTCATCATCCGCAGACACGCCGGGAATCGGGAAGGGAGGTGGCTCCTTGCTTTTTCCGCCCGCCCAGCCGTTTTTCGAGAAAGACAGACGCATTGAAACGGCTCTATTTACCACTGCGTGTTTTTCACCCCGATGTTGTAATGGTGGGTGAATCGAGTCCGGCACTGGGAACGAGGACGCCCCTTTTTTTCGCCCCCCCTGGTGTCACGGTGCTTGGTCGCTGTGTCTCCCCGCTTCCTGGCAAACGAGACGTGCTCTTCGGTCCTGGTCATGGGGCGCACAGTGGGCCACAAGGCGTTCGTTTTCCAGCGCCGACTGAGCGCTCCATCCTTTGGCTGCGTGTCATCGTTACTTTCGGCCAGGGTCTGCTGCTGGAAAAGGGGGGGAGTCGTGTCGGGGTGGCGGTGGCCAAGTTTGGGCAGACTGTTGCAGTGGCCTGGCGTCTCGGCCAACCCGCTAATGAGCCCTTCTCGTGCTGACCCGCCCCGCCCCGCCCCGCCCCGCCCGGCCGCGGTCGGTCAACGCATTTCAACGCCTTTTAGCCGCTAATGCTTTGCCGGCTGGAACGCCCCGCCGCCACACCGCCGCTGCCTGGCTGGTCTGAAACAAATTACCAGCGCTGATGGAAAAGCGGTCCAGTGGGCCGGCCGCCGCGCGCCCCTGTGGGGCCCTCGAGGGGGCAGGGGGGCTCAGTCAGGAATGATTGCGGTGGCGACAGCAACGCGTTTCTGCCGGCCGGAACACTGCATGCCGCGAGTACAAACTTCCTCTTCCGACGCCACCACTGAGTGCGCGGCCTTCAGTACCTTCCTTCGCCGTCCTGGTGGTGGTACAGGTGGACCGGGTGCTGGTCTTCGGTCGCAGCGCTTTACATGTAAATACACGTGCCAAATTTCCTCCTCGTCTCTCTTTCTCCCCCGCCCCTCCCCCCTCGCTCTATCGCAGGGGCGTTGACGTGAATGTTGCGTGTTCGAATCCCGTTAGAATCGACGGCTAAGCTTCTCCTCCCCCCCCTTCCCCCAGCCCTTCCCTTCCCACTCCCAAAGCAGACATTCAATGATAGTGGTACGTCGGTCTCTCCCCGCCGCGGGAAATGGCTTTGGCGGCGCCCGTGTGTAAGCCAGTGTGTGCGTGTGTGTGTGTGTGTTAGTGGTCTAGTAGTGGCCGCCCTGGTTGTGACCTGGCCAGTTAATGCGTGTGACGCCCTGGTGACAGTATTTGGGCCGATACGAGACCGATATGCTGATGGTGATGACGTCCTGCTGATGCCATCAAGCGCCACTGTGTGTGTGTGTGTGTGTGCCATTTGTAGTTGCGGCGGGGGTGGGCGTGAAGCACCTGTCGAGATGGACAGCCGTTCGGCACGCGCGCGAAGGAGGGCGTGGCGCTGGTGTCATCCCGCGCAGTGAATCAATCAAGGCGGTGTGTGTGTGTGTGTGTGCTGTGTTTGTGTGTGTGTGTGTGTGTGTGTGTGTGTATGTGTGTGTGGCATCGAATCAGGCTGAGCAAGACGCTCGCGCGGGAAAATTAAAAATTAGTCCTGCCGGAACAGGTCGGGCAGGGCGAGGCATCAGAGTCGTGTCTTCGTTCAGCAGCAGCCATCGTCACCGAGCACACAGCACCCTGTCCGCCTGCCAGGCGGCCGACCGGCCTCTCCGAAACGTGATTAAGGCTAATAATTTTATAAATCTCATTTGCCGGCAGCCGTTTTAATCACACGGGCCACTGGGCACGCGGCGGCCGGGCAGCCTATTGACAGCCGGCGGCAGGCCGGTGGTGGCCGGTGCTGGCCGAGGCTGGCCGCGGGGCGCGGACGAGGCGCACAGTGGGCCAGAAGACCGGCGCAGGCGGGCTTTAATTAGCAGGCCGGCCACCTGTTTACCCGTTTCTGCTTCGCAGTTTGACAGTGTAGGCATTACAGGTATTATGCATGGCCGCGTAACGCCGCCGGCCGGCGCTTTCAGTTTCACGTGTGATCCGTTTAATGCCCTCTTGTCAATTATAAGGCAATGAATAATCCGCCCTGGCTGGTTGGCGGCACTGGCTGGCGGCAGTGGCGGCAGTGACCGAGCTGGCGGTCAGGTTGGCGGCGCTGCGTGTTGCGGAAGGCCAGGGAGACTGGCGGGAAGGAAGGCCCTTGCAAAGCCAGATAGAGATACGGACGCCCTTCCCAATGAAAACACCTTTCTGCATGACCAGGATGGCGATGATTTACGAGCGTCGGCGACGACGCCCCGCCACGCCCCGCCACGCCCCACCCCGCCACGCCCGCCTTTCTCCAGGGGTGCAGGCCTACGGTGGGGTGGCGACCGGCCCTTCGTTTTAGTTGCTCTCCTGCTCGGCTTGTCGTTATTTTTTTATCATCTTTCTTTTCTGCCCCGCCTTAACGATCTTTTTCGCACGCCGTTGCAGAGAAGGGCGCGGTGAGGCGGGGCGGGGCGGGGCGGGGTGGGAAAGGGCGTCCGTGGCGCCCTTCTAACAGGTGAAGAGGATGGCCCTAGTCTGGCCGTGCCGGCCCCAGGTGAGGTCGGTGAGGTGGTACCCTTCTCCGCATTCCTCTAATTATGTATGCATAGCTTTAATTTAAAAGCGGCCAGGGAAAGGGAAAGGGGGAGGGGGAGGGGGGCAGGGGTGAGGGGGCACGGCTTGCGTCGTCCTCGTCGCCGTGGCCGTGGAATGCGGCACCGGCGACTCGAAACAAAGTGCGTGTCCGCGGAGGACCGAGAGGCTGTGGCTGCGGTGCTGATCCCGCCGGAATAAGAGGTGTTTTGAAATTCCGGTCTCGGCCGCCCCGCCCCGCCCCGCCCCGCCCCGCCCCGCCCCGCCTCGCCTCGAATGCGAAGCGAGAAGCGAACGCCGCGTTCCGTTTTCACTGCCTTTGTCCCGTTCCGCGCGTCACGTCGTCACGTGTGGCCCACTGTGGCGCGCGGTCGCGAGGTCAGCGGTCGCGCTCTGTCTGTCGCGTTTCGTGGAGCGTGCCGTACAGGTGCGAGAGAGACAGAGCGACGGTACACTGTTCTTTTTTTTCATGTCGGCCGGTGGAAGCGATTGGCGTTGAGGTGAGCAGGCGACCCCGGCACGGCCTGGCCCGGGAAAGCGATTGTTTCGTTTCGTTGCCTTCGTTCCTAATCAATTGCTTACTTCCCTTTTCCCCGTCTGCCTGCTTGCCTGCCCGCCTGGCTGGCTGGCTGGCTGCCTGCCTGCCCCACTGCGTGCGTGCGAGTGTCTGCCGTGTTGCCTTGCATGCTTGAACCGTATAATGCTCCACGCCACGCGGGCTTGCCCGGGCTTGCCCAGGCTCGCCCCCCTTTGCTCACCTTTTCCTGTCTTCGACCCCCCAATATGGAACCCCCAGTGGTTGTTTTGGTGTTTCTGTTTTTAAGGGGGGTGTAGGCACGGGTAGTACTCTGAGTGGCGCCGCCTGGCAGTGTAGGCGACTAGTCCGGCAAAGTGCTTCGCGACCAGGCCGACCAGGCGCTGAAAGGCAAGGGCCAAAGTAAGTACCGCGGCGTATGGGGCGGCCGGGGCTGCTTAGGCTGCACGCAACGCAGGGGCGGGACGGGGCGGGGCGGCCACGCAAACCAACCATCACCGCGCGGAAGGAATCAAAATGTAAATTGGTGAGGCAGGCGTTGGCCGTGCCTGGGCGGGTCGGGTCGGGGCGGCGCACCCCTCGAACGTTTTAATGTCCTTTCCCTGCTTATGACTTGTTCTTTCCCTCGCTACGCGCCGCGCTGCAGTGCGCCCCTTTTATCCGACCGCATTCGGCAATCGCGGCGGGGGCCGCGTCGCGTGGGGTCCACAAATTGAAATGTATTGGATTTCTGGAATCACTTTGAAGTTTGGCGCCACCCGCTGCGTCGGCGGCGCGGCGGGCCGGGGCTCCGCGACGCACAGTGGGCCGGACAAGGTCCCCGGCGTGGCGGTGCAGGCCGCGGTGGTGGGCGTGGTGCCGGCCCAAATAAAGTGGCCCGTTTAAGGTATTTTATGGCGGGGCCCGGAATGAAGTTGTTCATCATATCGCGAAGTACGCACTCCACGTAGTAGTGCGGCACCTCGCGCCGCGCGAGCACAGTGTGCCCGGCCACAGTGGACCCCACCACAGTGTGCCCCCTCGACGCCGACTCGCGTCCGACGTCCAATCAAGACGGCGCTGATTGCGTTTGGTGTTTTATCACCAAATTAGCTATTATGTCCGGTGCGCGCTAATGATGATTGGTTGATCGTCGCTACTGTCTGCAGCCGCTTGTTCCTCGGTGAAGAATGATTGGGGGGGGGGGCGTCTTGAAGGAGTGTCGCCGCGCCGCTGGTCGAGGCTCTTCGGCGGGGGAAGGCCGTCAGAATAAGTGAAAGCGATGCCTTGATTTTGTTTTCGTTTCTGGGAGATGATTTTAATCTGCTAGTAGCTTGGGCTCTCGTTACCACAGCTATTTTATTTTTGTTTAACTTTGTCGATGCGCCGCACCACCCTCTGGTGGAACGGTCGCTGATATGACCATTCTGGCTTGGCTATCCCGCCGCCCTTGGCGCAAAAAAAAAAGTAGATCCTCTTGGCGCTGTCTCGGCGAACACTTCACCTCGTTCGCGCCAGCAAAGTTGTCCAGGGCGGCCAAGCCAACCCCCTCGCGGGAGCAAACACGGTTATTGTTGTTTGAACTGCCCGGCCGCCCGCTGCCCAGCTGTTTGTTTTGGCCGCCAGGGCAGCGTCGAGTCCTACAGTCCCTGCGTCGCTCTGTCTCCCTCGCACCCCTACGGCACGCCACAAGAGTGCGAGAGAGACGGAGGGACGAACGCGCGGTTATTCAGAATCAGCCCGCTGACTCGAGGGGCGATTTCTTGCGCGTCATCGCACGTAATAACAACACACACACTTAGTCACACACACACGCGCAGGGAGGGTGCCAGAGGTGCCACCCTTTCGCGGAGGCTGCCGTACCCGCCCCTGGGCCCCCGTCCAGTGTCAGCCAGGTAGCTCACCCGCTTTTTATTTTTATTTAAAGAATAAGTATTTCTTTTTAAATTTTAAATTAATTTAAATTTGTAAGGAACCTTTTTTTTTCTTTTCCTCCAAGTCAAAGCGTGGTTTAGGCAGTGTAGGGTCTCAGTTCCGGTCTTTGGCGAGGAGGTCCGTGCATTACAGGTGCTATCCCCTCGGCCGCGGTGGCCGAGTGCGGCGTGCCGCACGATTTGACGTAAGACGAAGACGGCTGCGGTGGGACCTCGCGGGCCGAGGCAGCAGAGCCATGGCAGAGCCAAGGCCGCCGTCTCACCGCCGCGCCCCGCCGCGCCACCCATGTGGGGCCCAATGAGGTGTGTCCATGACGGCCCGGACCGAGGGACCGCGGCGTGACCACCGCGGCGCCGCCTTTCCGTAAACGTTTCTTTCAAGTGCGATTGAACTCGTTTTGTGGTGAAGACGTTTGGATGCTCCAGCGCCGCGCGACGGGGCCCACAGCCCGGCGGGGCCCTCGAGCCGCGGCTCGTCTCCATTTCATGCATGGCCTCTTTCAATAGCGGCGACCGCGGGGCATTCGACATGGCGCCGGCGTCGCTCTGTCTCTCTCGACCCACAGGAGCGCGAGGGAGACGGAGAACGCTGTTCGGAAACGGCGGTCACTACTGCAGGTGTAATGGACCGAAGGGACCTCCAGATGCCTTTATAATAAGCTGGTCGCCCAAAGTCCGGAATGATGGACAAGTGTGTTGTCTTGGTGGCCGGGCTGGCTCTGGGGCTGGCACTGGGGCTGGCCGGGTCGGGCCCCGGGTCTGCAAGTCACGGCCGCACGGCCGGCAGGTGGCGCGGACGGTTGCCGGGGTCCCGGGTTCGAGTCCCGTCCGGGGCGAGGCCGCCTTGTTTTGTGCGCGCGCCGGCACCGTTAGCGCCCGTCTGGCAGTGCAGCAATGCGCACCCCTTTGGCCCCGTGCGTTTTTTCACCGCCCCTCGTGCACAATGGGTCCTCTTGGTCTACTTTCTTTTCTCGATACAAGCAGCTATCGCTAACAATGGGCCAGTCGAACGGTGGGGATAAGAGGCCTGCAAGGGCCTGTAAGGGCCTGTGAAGGGGCGGTGGTGAGGGGGGGGGGAGGCAAGGCCCCTGACGGACGGGTACGCGGGGGGGGGGAGGGGGGGGGGTACCGGCCGGCTGCTGAGTGGAGACGGGAATGGGACTGATGAAACTAGAGATAGGCCGGGAATCCGCTGTGGGACACAGGGACTAAGGGACTCCGGAGATGACGGAGGCGATTGGGACATTGAGACTGTTATTCGGAAAGTTGGCGGCCACTTGGTCGTCGCCGCTCGAACAGGGTATGGGATGCCGTGCGACGGCGTCTTCCCCAGCGGCCCCGCCAGTGAACCGGCACGCCGCGCGGGTTGCCCCTTTTTTGGGCGCGTTGTGGGTACGTTATGGGCGATGCACCGCGTAAAGCACGGGGCCGGTGCAGCGCGCGCGGCACGGCGGCCCGGCACCGGCATCGCCGAGGGCATCGCGGCCTGGGACGGCGCACAGTGGGTCAGAAGACCGTGGAGGCGGACAGAATTATCGACGCGCGTTTTGAGCTCCAGAGTCGCTAAATTGGACTCGAATCAAACGTGTGACCCCACCAATGGATTCCTCGTTTGGTGAGCGATCCATTGATGGGGTCACACGTTCGATTCGAGTCCCATTCGGCGACTCTGGAGCTCAAAACGCGTCTCGAATCTTGGCCGCCTCGACGGTCCTCTGACCCACTGTGCGGCGGCGAGCCCCACGGCAGTCGTATCGACGTAGCCACCCCTGGGGGTGGGTGGCGGGGCGGCAGGGCGCGGTGGGGGAGGGACGCGCCCTACGATTGGAAGGGCTGCTGTGGCGGCCACTCCCCTCCCCTGCCCCTTCGCGGGCCCGGCCGCCAGGCCCCGCCGACAGGCCCCGCCCTGCGCCACTCTCTCTGGTGCTCGCCACCCCCCGGCGGCACCACGCCGGCCTCTCCTGCACTCTCAAAACCTCACCAACTATTTTCGGCTTCACACTTAAAAGTAGCTTGTCGTATAGCAAAAGAATTTTAAGCAAGCTTGCAAAGGCATTTTTTCGTTATTTATGAATTATTATCTAACTAAATAGCTTTACCTTATTTAAAATACTTTGTAATGTTTTAAGCGTGTGCCCAGGCGTGCCCACCCACCCCGGCCTCTGCCTCCCGCACGCTCCCCTCCCTGTGGCCAGCCGCGTGTCCGTTTCCGTTTTATTTCGCTTCCTAGTGAAATAGTTGGCGGTCGCGGCCGAATTCCGCAGTTGTGCCCCCCCCCCCCTTTTCCCGGTCCCCGCGCCGCTGCCGCGCCGGCCGGCGCCATCTTGGTGGTCTTATCATTCATTTACGTGCGACCCCCTCCAAGTGACCGGTTGGAAGGTCGGCCGTCCGAAAGGAGAGCCGCGGCGCGCCGGCCCGGCTGATGATCTGGGCGGGGCGGGGCGGGGCGGGGCGGGGCGGGGCGGGGCGCTTAGCCCGTATCGGAGGCATCAGAGCCGAGCGCGGCCGGCGAGGCAGCGAGCGCCCCAGCCAGTCTTCATATCTGAGTGACTTGCTCCAATAATGGAGGATCCGTGTCGGCCTGGCTCTGCCCTGCCGACTGATTCCAAGAGCCGTTTTATCGTCTCCCTCGCACTCATGAGGCGCCCCTCGCAGGTGCGAGAGAGACAGAGCGACGAAAGCTGCTCTTGGAATCAGTCGACCGCTCTGCCTCGCATTATCTTTCTATTTATTTATTCGCTCGCCGAGTGCAAGCGGCCTCCATCTTGTCTTCGCCGCTTCGATCACCCGACTCGCCGCTGGGAACGCTTTCAAGTTTGGAATTGAGGCGACTTGAGCAGCGCGGCCAGGCATGGCGCCTCAGTGTGTCTCTCTCGCACTCCTGAGGTACGCCCCATGAGAGTGAGCGAGACAGCGGCCGGCGACCCGGCAAATGAAGACCTGGCGGGAAAGCACAGCAACGCCACGGCGGCGAGGCGAGCCGTCTAGAAGTGTCGCCCCGAAGTTGTGGGATCATAACAAGGCGCGCGGTGGCGGGGCGCGGCGCGGCCGGCGGTGATTTACGTCTGTTGGGACAGGTCAGCGCGTGGGTGAGCGTCCCCCCTCCCCCTCTCTTCCGGGTACCTTCCCCCCCGCGCGTCGAGCCGCGTGCTCTGGAGCGCTTGCACACCATCACTGTCGCCTTCGGAGTCTCGGTCGAGAGAAAGAAACTGCCAAGGACAGTCTCCGTCGCATCCTGCTCGGTTCCTCCGCGTGTCGTGTCCGTTCTCTCGCTGCGTTCAGGTTTCTCACGGGCGTCATAATAATGACCGCCGTGTGTGCCGGCGCGGCGCGGCGCCGCCATTTTCCAGTTAGAGGGCGATAAATCTTGGCGCGGCGAGGCGTGGCGTCCCGAAGGCCCCAAAGCAGCAGGGCGGCCGGCCTTGGCCAAGGCCTCTGGCGGCGCAGGCCTCGGACCTGCCGGCCGGGTTCACTGCGCTCTGCCCGCGCGCGCCCTGCTTAGCCGCGATTTAGTGACCTGTTGAGGTCGCGGCGACAGCTTGGCCGAGATCTGGTGCGAGGCCCGGGCCGTGACGTATGCCCTGCAACTTTTCTGGCGCTCGCTCTACAAATGTTGCGGCGCCGGTGCTGGCCAGGCTCGATTGATATTGAAATAGATTCGGGGCCGTTTAGCCGCGCAGCGCCGACGCCCTGTTCTGTGTCTGTCTGTCACGTTTCCAGCGGCCGATGTTGAACATGGTGCGCGCACTCTTCGACCAGGATGTATTTTTGATGCGGGTTTTGCTTTGTTTTGCAGGTAAATGGTGCCCGCGGCGAGAGTGGTCATCCCCCGTAGACGCGAGAGCGGCGGCCAGCGAAGCAGCGCGGCGGGGGGTCCTCTACTCATCCGTGTTCCTGGGGTCGCCGGGCGGCGAGTACAACTCCTGTAAGTACATACACACGCTGCATGCCTGTACACAGTGTGGTCGCGGCGGCGCGCAACAACACCCCGGCGACGTAATGACGATGTCGATGCCACCACTCATTGCCGGTCTGACCGCTCGGTACCGGCGATAGCAGGGCCAGCCAGCCATGCCGGGCAGCGCGACGAGTACCCGCTTACCGGCCACGCCACGCCCCCGCCCGTCGCTAGGCAACCGTCTCGCACCGCCTCCCGTCGCCGACGGCCTGGGGCCCGGCCCGGCACACACCGCGGCCGGCGCGCTGCGTTGCGCCACGGAGCGGCGCATGCGCGCGCTCTAGCGGCCGCGTCCCGAGTCTCTGGCGCGGCGGTCGACGCGGAGGTGCGCGCCCCCCACTCTGCGTCGGCGTCGCGGTGCCGCCCCCCACCAGCGCGGCTAGCGCGGCGCGGGCAGCGTTGGGCCCCGACCGCTGGCCGCTCGCCGCTCACTCGGCCGACCGGCTCGGACCCGCACTCCACTGCAGCGCGGCGCCGTCGCCCAGTGGGCCAGGCCGGCCGTGGTTGGACGTCGCGCGCCACCATGCCGACACCTTGAGGCCCAATCACGCGCGGGATGACGCCGCCGTCGCCAGGTCGGCGTCGTCGCACCGTCGCGGCGTCAACGGCGCCCCCAGATGCATAATAAAGTCGGTGCGAATGTGGGTGTGTGTGTTCTCTTGGAGTGGAGTGGCGGTCTGGCCGGGTGAGCGGCTCTAGCCCTCGGTTTCCCACCCTCCACGAGAGGAGACCCCTCTGCTGGGCGGCCTCCGCGCCAGTGCCGCAGTCTGCGGTCTGGAGCCTGACCTCCGGGCCCGGCGGCCTCCACTCTCCCCGCATCCTTCTGCCTGCAGTTGACGGCTCGGAAAATCAAGTGATGCTTTTTATACCCACCCCCTGGCCGGGCCAGGGCCTCTCTTCCGCGTTCCGTCTCCTCTGCCCGAACGGATATCTTCTTCTTCTCTCTCTCTCTCTCTCTCTCTCTCTCTCTCTCTCTCTCTCTCTCTCTCTCTCTCTCTCTCTCTCTCTCTCTCTCTCTCTCTCGTAGTCCGCGCATCCCTGTGGGTATTTTATTCTTTTCACTTTTTCTGGCTTTGATTGCATGTTTTTTTGAAAATCCCAACGCACGGACCAGTTGATTAACGGGGGGTGAATTTTACGTCGGACGTAAATTGAAAACGAGGAACGATTAAGAGGCAAGAAAGGCGCGCTTTCCCGGGTGGTTCGGCGCGGCACGCGGCGCCGCGTCGGGCGGAATCAAAACTAAACCGCACGTGAAATTGGCCCCGAGACTGACAATGACAGGCGAGGAGGGAAGACAGAGGCCTGAATACAGACCCGCGGGAGGGAATGCTGTGTGTATGTGTGTGAGCGCCAAGGGGTGGTTTGGTTGCGTGTGCATGTGAGGAGTGGCGGAGTTGGAAGCGGGGGAAAGGAGAAAGGGTTGTGTGTGTGTTTGTTTGTGTGTGTATAGGTGTGTGTGTGTGTGTGTGCGTGCGCGCGCGGCATGGCCCTATGGTTTGCCTCGCCCACGCCCGGCACTTCTGACGCGGTGCACGGTTCTTTTATAAATATATCGCCCCGCGGCCCGCCGCGCCGAGGGTGAACCAACCAGGGCTGCGCGCTGCCCGTGTCGTTTCAGCGTTGCCGCGCTGGTGCGGACCCGGCCGGCCAGCCGCGTCCGTGTGTGTGTGTGTGTGTGTGTGTGTGGCTGGGAAAAGTTGAAAAGAGTCGCTGGCTGGACACAAAGGACGCCATGAGGGTTCCATGGGGTTCATGTCGCCCCCGTCGGTGCCATGGACACCGCGGCCACACCACGCCACTCCCCGCTGACAAATGACGCGCCTGCATGTCCCTTTGTCCCCCTCCCACCCCCCTTTTTCTCCGCCCTTTCTCTGCGGTCGGCTGGCCGGGGGGGGGGAGGGGGAGGGGGAGTCGCCTTCGTCTTGGCAAAGTTCCTTTCTTCTCATGCGCGAAAAATGCCAATTTGGCGCATCAAACGCGTCGCCTCGGCGTGCGGGGCCGCCGGGCGGCTGATTCAAAAGTACGGACCGCGGTGACGACGCCGGCGGTCCGGTCTCTCTCGCACCCCGACGGGGGGCCCCGCCGTGAGTGCGACAGAGACGGGGCAGAACTGCTCGGAATCAGCCTGCTCGGCAGGACGGCCGTCTGAAGCGGCAAAAGCAGTAATAATAGCTGGCGTGGCGCGAGAGAGAGGGGAAGGGGGCGACGCGGTTGACGCCTGCCGTGTCTCCGACCGACACCGCTAAGTTTAGCGGCCGCGGAGCGCGGAGAGACCGTCACCTCAGAAATAGTCGCCCACGCCCCTCCGCCCTCTCTCCCTTTCGGAACGCATTCCCGGCCAGCCCTCCCGGCCGAGGGCGGCCGAGGGCTCTGCTCGACCAGCTGCGTGGGAGCGCTGCTATCGGGGCGGAGGTACTGACCTGGCGATACCCCGCGTCCGAGGGACGCACTCGGCTCCGGTCTCGCGGCCGTCCCCCGGAGCGTGGGGTATTGACGTGTTCAGGATGTGCCTCCATAAGGCCCCTGCAGTCGTTGGAACGGCGTTGCGAACGGCTGGCCTGCGGGTAGATACGGATTCCCAACACAGTTTTCGTCGCGCTGTCACTCTTACACTCATGGGTCGCCCCGCAGGGGGACGCCGCTCTGACTGCGTCCGGCTCCTGTCGCGCTTGGCAGTGTATTATTTGCTTTTTGACAATCTGGACGTGTGCGAGGCCGTGTTCGTGCTGCCGGCTGTGTGTGTATGTGTGTGTGTGCGTGCGCGTGCGTGCCGACCCGTGCGTGTGTGCTCGCGCGTGCGACCGTGCGGCCGAGATGCGCCCGCCATTGTCAACAGAGAGGGGCCGCTTCAGCGTGGCCGCGTGGCCGTGCATGGCCAAACACGCATACTCGGGGCCCAGCGCGCGTATTTTCGTGTGGGAAGTAAGGGTGGGGGGCAGCTGCGGGCGGTGTGGGTCGCTGCGTTGCGTGCGGCGCGGTCAGTGGGCTTAGCTTTTCGGACGGCCGTGCCGTGCCCGCCAGCCCCTCGGGATGAGTCGTGGGAAGGGAAGGGAAGGGAAGGGTCAAGGTGCAGTATGTCCACCGCCCGCAAATTGCCCAGTTCCGCGCACGATGCCGCAAAGCCGCAGAGAAATCGCCGCGGGGACTCCTCATAGTTCCGTGCACCGCCGCTCTTGAGAGGCTCGCGCTGGGCTGCCGCTACTCTTCTTTCCTTCCCTGTTTGTGGCTTTTTATTTCTTGTTCCTTTTCCCGGCGCTGGCCGTGCCGTCGTGGATAGCGCTGCGGTGCTCGCAGCGAGCCGGGCCGTCTGCCGCGGCGCTCCGAGCGCGCACCAGACGAAGCGACGCCCTGTCAGTCAAAGAAGGGCCGGCGGAGCGCGGCGCGCGGGGAGGGGGGGGGCGTAATTGGTGCCTAAGGTGTATGATGGGTAGTTGATGGCCGGCCGGGCGTGCAGCCCTTGTTTATACCCTGCGAACGCGCTCCGCTGTGTTTATGCCCGGCCGGCCGCCGGCGCAGGCAGGCTGGGCCCAGGACCCGTGACGTCGCCCAGAGTATTCTTGGTGGCGATTTCGATTTTGCGAACCAATGAACCGCGATAGTGTCTTATCGAGGCATCTACGCCCGCGGTTGTGGCGGAGCAGAGAGGGGGGGGGGGTTGCTCGCGGTGGCTGGCGGCCTCGGGGTGGGCTAGCCGCTAGCCAAAGAGGTGCTCCTTGCGAAACGGGTGGCGCGGTTTCTGAATGGAGCGGTGCCTGCAGGTCGATTCCGAGCACTGCTCTCGTCTCTCTCGCACTCATGGGCCGTGCCGTAAGGGGGTGTGAGTGAGACGCAGCGACGAAGCGCGGTTCGGAATCAGGCCGGTGCCGCGCTCCAGATCTTGCGTCACTGCTTGAAAGGAATCGAGATCTCATCGGCGGCGGCGCGGGGACCCTGGCATGGACGAACGGTGCGGGGGCGGCCGACAGACAGACGGAGAGACAGACAGACAGACAGTCGGACGGACTGGCCGCGATAATTCTGGGAGAGTGGCGCGGCCTTTGTGACAGTGTACCGCGTGCGTCATCGTCCGCATTCTTGAGGGACGGCCGGCGCAGCCCTGCGCAGCCCATCACCATGTTCGGCCCCGGGCGGCCGTGAGGGCAGGGCAGGGCACGGTGGGACGCCGGGGCAGGGCACGGTCCGTCGGGACGGTAAGTCTCCCATGGCGGCGCGGCGGGTTTGAGGTAGGGACTGTCATCGGCCTGGGCTGCGCTCGGACGGCGTGCCGCACGCCCACACCCCCGTCACACAGTGGGCCAGAAGACCGGTGGAGGCGCGGTTAAAATCCCGGACGCATTTTCAGCGCCAGAGTCCCTTTCAGCGACTCTGGAGCTCGAACCCCGTCCGACATTTTGACCGCCTCCACCGGGCTGGTTGAATGGAAACTCAGTTTTCGGCTGCGACCCGCCGCGCTTTCCGGCACGGACTGTACCTGAACAGGTGCCTTATGGACGTCCGTGTGGCTGGCCCGGCGATGAGGCCCGGTGCGGTCCTGCTGGAGCCCCTCCCTGTGCCCCTGGGCGATGTATGTATGTTGCGTGGAGCACAGCGAGGCGGACGGCTAGCCCGGCAACACTCCTCAAAGCAACTCTGTGTTGCATCCCGGCAACATTCGTGCCTCCTTTATGTACGCTGCTGCACTGTGCTGCGCCCGTCTTTGAATCGTTAATTTATTTTTTAACTCTCTTCCTTTTTTTTTCCCTTCCTCTCCTTTGTCGTTTTGCCCCGTTGTGGCGGCGCAGGCGTCCGCGCAGCTGGGCTCGCTGATCCCGGCAATGATCCCCGTCACACTCGCGGGCCGCTGGCGCGATCGGCGCGGCGGGGCGTGGCGGCGCGTAGCGGACCGTGGCGGGGCGGGGCGGGGCGGGGCGCAGGGGAGGGGTTGAACTTTGACGCGCTATTTCAGTGCGCTGCTGTCCGCCCTGCTTGTTTTCGCGCCGCGTTCCTTGCACTTGTAGCGTCTGCCCCCTCCCCCTTCCCCCTCCCCCTTTTTATCCCACCTTTACAACGCGCTGCCCGTTCCTAGCGTGTCCGGTCCACCGCTATACTATTATTGAACGCTCCTGCCATATCGGTCGCTCTCCTCCTTCTTCTCCTTCCGCGCGTCGCGTTTCCATTTTTTTAATTTTTTTTTTGGGGGGGTCGCTTTTTTTGTCGGAATGTGTGGTGCGTGGGCCTCCAAGGCTTCCAACACGAGTGCCCTCCTCGTCTCAGAGTTCAGAGAGGCGCTTCGCACGTCGCCGCCGCGCTGCCGGATATTTGGTGGCTATTCCTGACGAGGCGTGCGAGAGTTGGCGTCGGGGCGGGTCGGGGCGGGGTGGGGCCCACGTCGAATCCGGCAGGCCCGCTGCTCTCGAGTATACGCGCACCGAGACCGTCGTGGCTCGATCCCGGCCAGCTAAATCATGCGCCGAGTCATAACATCGGCAGGATGACTGAACTCGTATTAGCATCGGTAGCGGCTCTGAGTTGAGTTATGGGCAGTCTTTGCTGCCTTCGCATCCGACTTTGTGCAACAACTGCAGCCACTGCCCTTGCCCGGCCGCTCCGCGGCTCCGCAGCTCCACCGCTCACGAGACCGGAATCGAAATTGATATGAATTAAGCTGTACGAGTCCGCGGCCTGCGTCACTAGAAAAAGCGGCATAGCGGCCGCAAAAAGCGCAGCAGCGCACTGGCGCAGTGACTCGTGTATTTTTGTCCCCGCAGTCGGGTTTTGTGCGTGTGTATATATGTGTGTGTGCGAGCGCGCGCGCGCAAGTGTTCCATTTATTTTCTTTCATTGGGAGCTCGGCGAGCGGCCAACCAATGAAGCCTCCGTCAGTTTTGGTCACGAAAAAAATTCCTTAATATTTTATACGTGGGACATAAATTCAGCGCACCTTAAATTTTCAATTTTATTCAATGTATTTTTAGTGACTATTTTTTTATTTTTTTTTAAATCGTGCGTGTGTGCGTGTGTAGAGTTTTTCTTCTTCTTTATTTGGTGGAAACGTGTTTGCTTGCCGGTAGTATCCTCCATGGATGGCCGCTGGCCGTGGCGCGGTCGCCCGAATTTTGCCAATTATTCCGCTTGAAGCGCCCCGTCACACGGACAGTTGAATCAGTGACATCGCCGGCCCTGTTCCGGCGGCACGGCGCGGCGCGGCACGGACTGTGCTTGTCAATCACCCGGTCCGCCGGCTGGCCGGGCTGGCGGGGCTGGCGCGCCGCGGCGCTGGCGGGGTGGCCATTGTCGACGGCGAAGGGGTTGTTGGTGTCGCGTGGCCGCTGGGGGCGCGTGGCGTGATGCTTTGTTTTTCTTGCGGCCGCGCAGCGCGCACCGCCAACACTGCGACTCTATTAAAAGGGTATTGTTGTCGCTCGTGCAGTTTTGAATGAAGGCAAAGTGCCTTGTGCTTGTTAGACGCTCGTGACACGACGGCGACGCCGGGGCCGGCAGCAGCAGTCTCCCTCGCACCCCGACGACGAGCAACGCCCCGCGAGTGCGAGAGAGACGGGGCGACTCGGCTCGGAATCCGGGGCGTGCTGGAAGGGCGATCGCTCGGAAGTGACTCGGTGTTATGGCAATAGGGTAAATCCATAATCGTCGCGTGCACACTGTGCAGGGCGACACGTTGACGGCGGCGTGTCTTCGCACGGAAAGCACGTCGAGAGATAGCATCGGCCGGACAAAATTCGTGTGTGCCTTGTGTGTGTCGCTGTTGGTGGAATGCTCGGTGTTTGGATTTGAGTTGGGGGGGAGGGGGGCTCGGCTCGTCTGAGCGACTGTCGGCTTGATTAATGATGCATACAAAGTACTAAATTTGGCGTTCATGCATAGGAGCCTCAAAAATATACATACGCCCGACACGAGCGCGCGAACACGCGGCGGGACATCGCAAACACAAATATGGAGGCAGAAAATCGTCCATTTTTGTACGTGTACATAATAAGTCGCACCCATGCAAAGCCTATCGCGGGCTGAACCGAACTCCAGCCAATTAAATTCATCCTGCCGTGTTCTCTCTCTGAGCTCTATCATGCGCGGCCTCCCTTTTATTTTTGACGTGTTTTACTCGTTTTACATAAAATATTTTTTTACTTCATATTTTATGCTTTCTCTTTTCTCTCGTGCACCATACCACCACACCAGCACCTGCCTGATTCTGAACAATTACGGTGATGGTTACCTGGCGCACGTACAAGCTCACGTCATGCTTGTGACGAAGAGGTTGTGACCCCGCGCCGTGACGGTGTGTGACGCGTCAAATGCGCCGGACGTTGTGTGTGGGTGCGACCCTTTCCCCCTCTCTCCGTTCCCCCTTTCACTGCCCCTCCCCTGCCGGCCCCTCCCTTCCCCCTCCCCTCCGCCGGCGTGATGGCCGCCTCCTCGGCCCGCCAGGCCCGCCTCAGCCTGCAGGCAGTATACAGGCGTACGTATTGTCTGCTCGCCTCGGACAATATTTCGCTTCGACACTGCAATGAAAATGAAAAGCCGCCGCCCTTTCGTGCGTTCGGTCCGCGTGGCGATGCTTGCCGCAGCTTGCTGGTCACAGTGTACGCGTTCCGTTCGCGGACCGGGGGGGGGGGGGGGGCAAACCGTTCGTGTGTTGGTGCGAATACGTGCACTGTACACACACAAACGCACTTGACTCGGTGAAAACGAGCGTGCAAAGGGAGCCTTGAATCGACGGTGCGCGCGTCGGCCGTCGCAACGCCAAGTACCCTGTAGTAGTGTAGAGGAGCACTCCGCGCCGCATGGCCGGCCAGAATACTAAACGGAGCGTTTATGGGTGTCTCTTATTTTGTTAGCGGTTGTAGCGTCAAGCGTCACGCACAGGGTGACTTATTCGTCAAAATTTGTTCTCGTTGAACTGGTGCACTGCACTACGTACTTGCAGTCGTGCCTTCCATCAGCACCATAAAAATTTTGGCGACAACCGCTGGTGATTTTTTTTCTTTTTTTTTTTGCATTTTTATTGCTATTTTATGAACGTTCCTCTTTCCTCATATTTTTGCTTCTTCCAACCCCGCTCCGCTCCGCCGGCCGGTGGATTCGGCTTCGGAGAGACGCTGGACTGCGCTGGCGCCGCGCCGCCGCCGTGCCCACTGTGCGCCGTGCCCCTCGGTCGTGACGCTGGCTAATTCGTTAGGGCCCCCTTCCCGCCATGCAAATCACCGCCCCCCCTCCTCCCCTCCCCGCACGTCTCTTGACCCGCGCGCCGCGCGCAATCGTCTTTGAGTCTTTTCTTTCTGTCTTGGGTCCGGCTGGACGGCCTGGTCGACCTGGTCGGCCTGGTCGGCCCGCACGGCCTCTGGGGTCTTTGTCACCAGCTGCCATCGCGGGGCCGCCGTCCATGGCGTGCGCGCGCCGCGCCCCGCCGCGACCCGCCGCCGCTCTGGCGCGCATTCCTCGATCGCTGCGCCGTCGTCGACGGGGTCGTCATGGTCCATGTCGCCGCCGTCATGGTCGTCGCCGTGGTCGTGGCTCAAGTTTGATCCCCTCATTCGCGCTCGACCCGATCATCGACTTGGGACTAAAACCGTGTCGGCCGTGCGCTGTTTGTTGTGGTTGGACCGCATGGAGGGCGCGCGCGCGCGCGCGTGTGTGTGTGTGTGTGTGTGTGTGTGTGTGTGTGTGAGTGCGCGTGAGTGCGCGTGGGTGGTGGGGCGCGTTGCCGCGGTGTACCGGTGTTTGTTTACACGCCGTTGCTCCTCCCGCTATTTGCGTTGGGCCTCTAGTCGGGCCTGCTTTACGGAAATCCGACGCGTTGCGCGGCCTTCTCGGCGGCGGCCATGTTGTCGCGGCCAGACTCATTACGTTTGACGACTGATTCCGAGAGTCGTCTTCGTCGCTCTGTCGTTTCCCTCGCACTCATGGGGCGTCCCGCACGGGTGCGAGAGAGACACTCTCGCGACTCTCAGAATCAGTCTGCGGTGGCCGAGGCCCTGGCCGGGCGGCGTCGATGGGTTATATATACCCTTCTCTTTGAGCTGCTCGCTGTGGCCAGTGGAGCGAGCACGGCACCTCAGCTAATTGGCAACCAGTATCAGCAGTGGACGGTGGCGGGGCGGGGCGGGGCGGGGGCCGCACGACGGTTGGAGCGGTCGCCAGCCGCCGCAGAGAAGGGCGTCCCCGTCCTGCGGGTGCCATTCGCTGCCGTTGGAGTAGTGGCCGTTACCAACAGCGAAAGAATTGACTCGTCAATACCCCACGCGCTAGCACCGTGAGTGCTTGTGGCCTATAGCGCGGAGTAGTGACGGGTGCATTTCTCGGGCCGCGGTGATGAGACGACAGCGCGCGCGCGCGGGGTATTGCCGGGGTCTGATTGCGTCGCCGACCCGGCCGGCAGAGTCCGGCTCGCGTTGTTGACTGTGCAGAATCCTCCTCATTGTCTCGATTCTCTCGATCCGCCATGACAATCGAGATTCATTGAGGCTCTTTGAGGCTCGTCGCGGTGAGGCCGGCCGTCTCTGACTGCGGACGACGCCAGCATCATGCATGTCTGGGGCGTGGCGGGGCGTGGCGGGGCGCGGCGGGGCGTGGTGGGGACGCGGCTGCGTACCCTTTGACACCACTTGGCCGGGCTGGCTGCCCCGACTGGCCGGCTGGCTGGCTGCCTGGCTGTCCCGCTGGAATGTGGCCGGTCCGAGCGCGCGGCCGGCTCGCGGCTGGGGCGCTGGAAGGGCCGTCCATCCCGTCTGTTCTCACGGGGCTCCTCTCGGCCCTCGGCGCGCTGCTGCGCTGCAGCATCCGTCCCACTGTGCGCCAGGATCTCAGCGACGCCCCATGAGCTTCCATGAGCCGACATGACGCAAAACGGCTCGGCGGCGCGATCCCGCTGCTGCTGAATCATGCCCCGCGCAGATTATCGGCTCTTTATTTATTTTGTTTTTTATCCCTTTTATTTTCTCTCTCCGCCTGTCTTTCTCTCTCTATCTTTCTCTGGGTCCCTCCATACGGGCACCTAAAGGAGAAGTTTCCCCTCATCACGGTGACGGGGCGCTTCGGCTGTTTTTAAAGAGGCGCGGGCGGCGGGCGGCAGTGTAGTGCATGCCGCATGTGAAATTCACACATGACTGCGGAGTCGCTGGACGCCTTGATCGCGCTGCGACTGACCCGCCGCACAGTGGGTCAGAAGACCGGCGCGGGAGGCGTTTTCAGCTCGCTCAAACCGAACGTGTGACTCCACCGATGGATTGCTCTCGGAACGAGGAATCTATTCTGGCCCACTGTACGCCGCCTCTCTCTCTCTCTCTCTCTCTCTCTCTCTCTCTCTCTCTCTCTCTCTCTCTCTCTCTCTCTCTCTCTCTCTCTCTCTCTCTCTCTCTCTCTCCCTCCCTCCCCCGCGAGTGCGGGAGCGAGACAGAGCGAGGAATCTGGCCGTGAAGGTTCGGAAAACGCTATGCTCATAATGATCGGCGAGGCAGGGCCCCACGTAATGAGGTTGCCGTGGGGCGTCCTGGACTGCGTCCTGGCCTGAGCCCTGCGGCCCCGCGTGCGGCACACTGTGCGGAAGTGTGGGGCATGCCCAAGCCGGGCCGGCCGGTGGGAAGGAATAATGTAACGTGTATGATCGGCGCGCTTCCGAACGCCGCTATCTCTGTCTCCCTCGCTCCACGATGGGACGCCCCACGAGGGAGAGAGGGAGAGAGAGAGAGAGAGAGAGAGAGAGAGAGAGAGAGAGAGAGAGAGAGAGAGAGACGAGGGCCGTGTTCGGAATCGGCCTCTGCAGCAGCGTAGTATCACGAGCGGATCATGTCCTGACAAGGCGCGTCCAGTACCTGGGAACAAATACCGCGTTAGTTGTTGTTGTTGTTGTTGTTGCGCTTTGGCGAGGCGCTGCGCGCGGCGATAGCGTCTGCGGCCACCGTGCAGCGAGGGCGCGTTGGCCGAGTTGTCAACTGTTATGGCCGACAGGGGCCCTGCAAGGACACTGATGTTGTTGTTGTTGGCTGCGATGATGTTGGACCGGAGACAGCGGCGGTTCTTTCCACCCGCGCGGGCCCGTCGTGCGGGAGGACTTGATTTGACGTCGGTGGTACCAGCTGCGAGTTGCTCGCGGGTCCTAATCCGTCCCATGTGTCGGGTCGGACGGACGGAGGGTGGTTGGGTGGCGCGCGCGTCGCTGCTGGTGGCTGCGCCTACCCCGCCCGGCGCCGCTCGGTGTTTGTTATGCATGGGGAAACGCCCAGCTCAGGCCGGCGGGCCGACGGGGCGGCGGGGCGGCGGGCCCACTAGGCGGGCCGGGGGAGGAGACGACCCTCGAGCTCGCGATAAATGACTCATATGCAAACACATTTACGAAATGGGTGAAAGGGAAATTGGATCAAGGGAGGTAATGTTTAAAATGAGATTATATGAAGGGTTGCGTGGAGGATGACGGCAACACACACAGAGAGAGAGAGAGAGAGAGAGAGAGAGAGAGAGAGAGAGAGAGAGAGAGAGAGAGAGAGAGAGAGAGAGAGAGAGAGAGGAGGGAAGGGTGAGAGTGAGGGAAGCTCCCGCTGGGTGTCGCGACCGCTTATGGAAACAGGCTGATCGTGTTTGCTGTTCTTTTGTTTCCGAGTGGCGGCGGGTCCCTGACGTCCCCGTCTCTGGAGGGAAGCAGCAGTGTTATGGCGTGACTGGATTCCACTCCAATTATGCTCTAAAAGCCGTGCCATGTCGCTAACCCCTTCCCCTTTTTTGCTTGTTTGCCCCACAGGTGATGCGAGCAACGCGAGTATCGGCAGCGGGGAAGGCACCGGCGAGGAGGACGAGGACAGCGGCGGCAAGAAGAGCCAAAAGAAGCGAGGCATTTTCCCTAAAGTAGCGACAAATATTCTACGGGCGTGGCTATTTCAACATCTAACGGTGAGTTGTTTTGTTTTTGTTTTGCGTGGCATCGTCATCTTGACCGCGCGGAATTCTTACGGACGTGCGCATTCTTATCCCTTTGACTCAACGCCTGGTTGTTGTTGTTGTTGTTGTTTTTATTTTTATTTTTTTGTCGTGACGACGCGACGCGTGGAGAGAAAAAGCTTTTACGTCGGTTCGATCCATTAATCTCTAGTAAATCAAGATTGTTCGCCCTTCTCCCTTTTTCGCCGCTCCCTTTTCCCCGGCCGGGATTAGAGCATTCGCGGCGTCTTGAAATTGAATGGGGGTCGCCGCGCGGACAAACACAGAGGAAAAGACGCCAACTTTTTATCATTTTTCTTTTTTTCTCCCGAGTCGTACTTCTGCGGCCCATTTCACCCGATCGGGAGACAGGTCGTCGAACGGCCGGCGACGCGGCGCGGCCGGGCTTTTGTTTTAATATGATCCCTTATCTGCGCAAATACCAGCGCCCATTTTCACCCCGCTAATTCGTCTGGCGCGCTCCTCATTTTTATTTTCTCCCGCTTTTTTTTTTTTTCCTAACGGCCGTCTTTGAAAACGGCGCCGTAGTCGGGAGGCGCGGCGGTGCTCTAATCTCATCACGACTGCCCCGGTCGGAGAAAACATCTCAGCGCAATTGTTTTTTTTTTTATTTTTAAACTTTTTTTTTTTACTTTTTTTTTAAATGTGAAAGAACGCCAAACTTTGCGATAACGCTTTGACAATGTATTTTTTGTCTCGTTTGCGCCGGATTTTTACTTTTGCTCCTCACCCTTCCGCCTCCTGCACACCGCCTCTCCTCGCCCCGCCATAACTCGGAGGCTGCTTTGCGCGGGAAATTGAGGTCGAGGGGAAAGCTCTCTCCCGCGTCGCGTCTCGCCGAGCCAAGGCCCTTCCAAGGTCTTAGCGCGGCCGGCCTCTGACCCCTGTCGTGGTCCTGGATCCGGCCGGGATGGCGTCCTGGATGGCGTCCTGGATGGCCCCGGCGCGGCCACTTCGCGCCGTATCCATACCGTTTGCACACCATATGAGCACAACGGCCTGCCCGGCCCCTCTATATATTTCCATGATTTTTCCTCGCCGCGCGCGCCAAGGCCGCAGCAGGGCCAAGGGGGAAGAGCGGATTTTTTTTTATTTTTTTTATTTTTTTCGGTTGTCTTGGAATCTCCTTCCTCCCCGACTACTACATGTTCCTTGGCTTTCCCTGAGCCTCAGCCCCCGGACGGACTAGGGCCTTTTGAATGGCCCGGCCCGCGGCTATATACATAATGGAAATACTAGGCCAGCAAACACACACATACACACACACACACTCACACACGTGCACACACACACACGCGCACGCCGCGCTGTTTACAGGCTGGCGCGGTTTTTCCGCATGCTGGCTCGGTGTCGGCCACGGCGCCTACAAATTCTTCGACGGTCGGCACAAATAGCGCGGCGCCGCACGTGCGTGTATGTGTGTGCATGTGTGCGTGCGTGTTTGCGTACGCGTGCCCGGCGTTGGGATGAATGACCACGGCGTCAAGTCCGGGTCGGTGCTGCTGCCGGCTGCCGCTGCCTGTCCGCCGTGTAGTAGTAGTACTACACTCGAGTGGACGAGGGTCTACCGTCGGCGTCCTCTCTGGCGTGGCAGGCCTCCAGTCGCACCACCGCAGTCCGGCACCCGGCCGCCCTCAAGGACTCAAGCGGCCCTGTAGGTGTCCATTATGACGGATTAGGCTGTCATACCGAGGGGGGTGGGGCCGGCCGGCTCGCACCTACGCACTGTAGTGTCCACCGCCACCCTTCCAGCCGCGCTAAGCTCACATCGGCCCCACTCCGCCACTCGCTCCGGCCATTCCCCGCGCCACGCCCGCCACCCCCATGCGTATCTGATGCTGCTGGCAGGCGCCCGCCGGCGCTGGTTCCTTCCACTGCAGTCGTTTCCTCATTTCTCGGTCCATTTGGCGTCTTTTATTTTTTTGCTCCTGTTTTGGGCCTCCCCCCCCCCTTCCCCCCGCGCGTGTGGAATGGCGCAGCGAGGCTAAGCCTGACCCGATCAGCATAGGGCCTTATTCGCGTCGCTGAAACTCGTCGTCTGTATTATTTTCCGTTGTTTCTGTTGGTTTCGCTGTGAAGATTGTGAAGGCCGCCGCTCTATGCGCGAGGTGCACCGTCGCCCTTCGCGCCGTGCAGGGGGTGGCGAAAGGGATTAGAAGCCGTAGGGCCGTGTTGGTTTGCGGTCGCGGAGATGGATGTGTCCCGGTTTGGCTTTGCTGAGGGCTTTGCCAAGGGCACAGCGTCGCAGCCAGCCCTAGCGCGCGTCGCGTTTGCCGAAGGATTGGCTGACTTGGTGACTTCTGGCGGGGTCGGGTATAGCGGATTCCTGCTTGCGCAGTCTGCACGCGGATTAAGGGCTCCGGCCGCGGAGTACGGTTAATGGCCCTTGGCGTTTTATCTAGCGGTAGCAGGGACCCTCCACCAGCCCTCCTCCTCCCTGCCTTCGCCCCTCCGGGCGGCCTCCGGGAGGGATGTCCACCCTCCGTCTCCGGGTGCGCGTAGCTGTGCGTAGCTGCGCGGCCCGGCACGACGGCCACCCTCCTCTCCCCGGGGACTGCAGATTGACCCCGGGGCAGCGCGGCCGCGGTACGTGTTTTGCAGCCCGCGGACGCCGGCCGGCCGGCCGACCCCTGCGCGCCGTATAATGACCATCGGCGACTTTAAAATGGCTCCATTGGATGATGATTGGTTGGACCGACTCTTCTCGTCGGCGACGACGGGTCGCGCATGCATGTCGCACGGCGCTGAGCGGCCGAGCGGTCGCGGTACATACCCGCTGGTTTGGTTCGGACGGACGGACTCGTCGGCCGAGCTCACGGCTGTTGTTGCCATGGCGACCCAACAACATGGCTGACCGCAGGCGGCACTGGCAGGGCTGGCAGGCAGCGCGTGTGTCCAGCTGCGCTGCGCTACGCTGCGCCTGCCTGGCTTGCCCCCTCCCGCAGCCGCAGCCTCAGAGGTGTGGCGTGGCCGAGCCTTGCACAGACCAAGCCTTGCCTTTAGCGGCTCATTATAGCGGCGGCCATCTTGGCTGCTTTGGCCGTTTTTTGCGCGCTGTGCGGCGTATGCAAATGCAGCCCGTTTAGCGCGGCTTCATTTTTGCCCCTTTTCTATTTTTGATGCGTGTGGCAGGTGCGCGGTTGCGTGTGGCGGCGGGGCTCATGATCGGGCCCTTCATAATGTACCCCGTGTACACCGTGAAAACGCCTTGGTGCATTTCCCACGGGGGCTTGACGTGGGTCGACGTGGAGGTCGACGCGCTGCTGTCCCTGTCGGGGGATGAGGCGTCCGCGACGGCGGCGTCATCGCGGACCTCACCGTCACAGGTGGACGTGTTCGCCGCGGCGCCGCGTACGTGTGGGGGTGGCGGGGGAGCTCGTCCATTACCAGGAAGTAATCTTACGGCCTCGGAGGGGGGGGGGGGGAGCGCGCAGCATCCGAACGGATATAAATCGAACGAGGAGCAGGCTGCGACGCCGCTACGTCCTTTCCCACGCCGAGGATGATGATGATGGTACTCGAACACTCAGGTATTCCGCACGGGATGTTCGCTTGCTGCTGCTGCGGGCCGACCGAGGCAGAAGGCCGAGCTAAGCCCGGGGAGGGGGGGGCGCAAGGGGGGCTGAGCCGGGGAAACCGGTTGCCCCCGCGATGGCCGCGCATCACACGGAACAATGCTCGTATCGTAACGTATAAGTGGACCATGTAGAGCATCGGTCGCAGCACGGCGGAGAAAAAGAATTCCACGCGGACACTGGCGCGTGTGTGAGGGAGAGCGCGACGCGGTTGGAAATGTTTGGCGCCACTGGCGCCGCCGCGTCTGGCCGGCCCGGCCCCGAATTTACGATTGGCGCTGCAAGATTGATGAGTCGGGACGCCGGCGGGACTCGCGGGGGCGGTTTGGCGCGTCCGCCGGTCCGCGGGGACCTTTTGCAGCACGCCGTCGTCGTCCATGACCCCCCAACACTTTGCCGCCACTTGCGGTGCGTTGGCCGGGCCCCTCCATGGCGGCACCGGTGCGGCCGCCGGCGCCTTCTCCCCATTGGCACTTCCCTGCTCGGCCAGGAAATAGCGGGAAAAAAGTGTCGGCGCGAAACAAGGAGGAGAGGGAAGGGTAGGTCGCCGATAACGTCACGGTGACGGAGTGTGGGCCTTATCGACACGCGGCAGGCGGCTCGGCTCGGCTCGGCTCGGCTCGGCTCTGCTCGGCTCGACTCCCACCGTGCCGATGCATTCATTGTGGGGCGTGTTTGTTGTGGTGACGATAGCCGCCCCCACCCCCACCGCGTCGCCCTGACAGGTGTTGGTTGCGTGCGCGCGGGGGTGGACGCTGGCGCCCTGTTTGAACTGTTTGAACGCTCTGCGGCGCTTTGCGGTGTGCCCGGGCGATGCGGGGCTGGGCTGGGCTGCCGCGGACGCGGTGCCGTCGTCGTCCTCCTCCGTGAGGCCGGCCGACCGGCGGAGCAGAGCAGAGCGAACCCTGCAATTTAGGGCTCTGGCTGTGATTTAGTGCCAAGCTGGAACTACGGGTCGGCAGTGTGGGAAAACACACACACACACGCACGCAGACGCACGCACACACGCACACACGCGCAGACAGCAGCAGCCGCGAGTGGCCAGAACGGGCGCGGCAACGGCATCTTGAAGATTGAATAAGATGTCCTTCAGATCTACGAGTGTAGAGGCGCATTGAATGAATGGGTGCTACTGGTCTGACACTTGGAGGGCTTGGCTTCCTGTGCGTGCGTTTTGTGTTCTGGCCGCAGCCCTGCAGGGCCCGCTCTCAGGCTCTTTACGCCCTCCGGGGCAAAATGATCGCAAAACATAAAAATAAAAGTAAAATAAAAATGAAGAGGGTACTGGAGGCGCGTGTGTGTGGCTGATCGTGATCGATGTGAGAGCCTGGCGCGTGGGCTGCCTGTGTGTGCGTGCGTCGGTGTGTGTACATGTGTTTCAGTATGTGTCGGTGTGTGTGATAGTGTCCCATGATCCAAATGCGTCACCTGATTGCGACCGTTGGTCCCATCATGGCTGCCATTGGGTGTGGCCACTGCCCCACACTCACGCTCCTCACACACACGCACACATACTCACACTCGCTCTCGCACCACAAAACAAAAGATGAAATGGGTTCGGATGCCAATTAGAGTTTTTATTGGCCGGGCTGCGTGGCTGCGTGTACCAATGGAACCTGTTGGCGGCGCCAGGCTGCGCCGGGCCCACTGTACCGGGCCGGCAGGACGACCAATCTAATTGGTGCGTTAGGTGCAGCGTGGCGCCCATTGGCGGGGCTGGGGCGTCCTTGGCGGGGCGGGGCGGGGCGGGGCGGGCCACTTAGGAGCGGGGAAATTGCTGCTTGCGCCGAGTGTGTAATTTGGCCGGATCTCGGCGAGCCCCGCGGAATCTCTACGCGGCCGCGGCGCGCTCGATCCTCGCTGACGTACGGCCGTCCGCGTCCGAAGCGCTGGCCCACTGGTCGACAACGCGGACGCGGCCCTTTGGAGAATGCGCGCGGCGCTTCGACGTGCAGTCGCGACCCGCGCCGTCGTAGTTGACACCATGCCAGCTGCATCTTTAACGTGTGTGAGTGCCTACGTGTGTGCGACTGTCGCCGCAGATCTCTTCTCTGTCTCGCTAATTGAATGTGCCGTGTAATCCCCGCTATTCCCCTCTTTTCTCTCTCTCTCTCTCTCTCTCTCTCTCTCTCTCTCTCTCTCTCTCTCTCTCTCTCTCTCTCTCTCTCTCTCTCTCTCTCTCTCTCTCTCGCCCCTTTTGCCCCCGTTGTTCTACCGCGACCTTCCATTAAGTTGTTATGCAAGGAACTGGCGCTGCGTGTTTCGAGTGACGTGCATAATGTACTCGCCGGCGTGCTGCAGCACGCTGGTGCAGCTGCTGGAAGAGGAATGCGCGACACGCCCCGTCCCGGACGCCCCTGCCGCGTTTGATTCTGCGTCCCAAGAACGTTGCGCGGCCGCCGAGGCGAGCCCCGTGACAGAGGGACAGGTGGGGAGAGGTTTCATTCTTTTACGGTGCGTCCGTTTTTCTTGGGTGTCGCTTGGCACCGCGCTGCCGCCTTTTCCCGCGGGAAAGTTTTGGCAAGTTTGGTCCGGGCGGCGGTGGCAGTGTAGGAGGGGGCGTCGCCAAAGTCCGGGTCGTCGGCGCCGCACAGTGGGCCGCCGGCCGCGGGCGCGACGGTCGACGAGGACCCTCCGGAGGAAGCACCGCGGGACGATGTGTAAAAATAAGGCGCCGGCAGCCACAGTCACGGGCTATTGGCTGCAAAGGGTGTGGCGCTGCCGACGCCCTCTCCCTCCCCAGCGCCGGCGTCACAGACGTCAGCAGAAGCCGGGCCGACCCCTCACCGGAAGAGCAGCCTAGACGAAATGTAAATGATGACATGAGAGATGATCCCTCGGGTTTGTCTCTCTACCTTCTGTGCCTTGGGGCTCGTCGGGGGTTCTACCTCCTGTCTACCTCCTCGCTGCGCGCCGGGCGGCGCCGTGGCGGTGTGGCCGCGCGGCCCACCCCCTTCCCGTCTCGGCTTTCGGCCGCACTGCTCCCCCTCGGCGCGGCGTCGGGGAGGAGGAGGACGTCGTTGGGGCTGACAGCGCGGCGACCGCGGAACGAGAATGAATGGGCCGAATCCATTCCTTGGCCTTGAATTTCGCCTTACTGGAAGCGCGCGTCGCTCCTCCCCCCTCTCGCCTCTCCCGTCCCTCCCCATCCCCCTCTCGCCTCTCCCGTCTCTCCCCATCCCCCTTTCGGTGCAGGGTGCATAACGGAGCGAAAGTGCCGACGACTCCTTGTTTTTCGGCCTCCGTTTTGCTGACGTCGCCGCCACCGCCGCTGGAGGCAGTCGCTCTGTCTCTCTCGCACTCGTGGGGCGCCCCGTCGGGGTGCGAGAGAGACAGAGCGTTGCTGCGGCCGCCAGACGCGCACCTTGCCGCAGCAGCGCGCCCTGCCGCCGTGCCCTGCGTCCCCGGGGAGGCGTGAATTTCAATTGACAGGGGCGGCAGCGGCGCTTCCGCCAGCCAAGCTCATTCCGAACAGTGTCGCTCTGTCTCTCTCGCACTCGCGGGCCGGCCCGCTCGGGTGCGAGTGAGACACCGGCCTGCGCTGCACGCGCGCTCGGCTGCTGCAACTTTGATGCGGCGGCACTGCGTAATGGATTAGGGCGAGTTTGTCCGCACTGTCGCATCAAACATGGACGCCGCCGCCGCCGTCCGCGGCCTGGCCCACTGTGCCTGGACCGCGTCCACGGCGGCAGCTTGCTCCGCTCGGCGTTGCCGTTTTCATGCGCGCGAACTTGGGCCAGCGTCACTCTGTATCACCATAGTAGCTCATTCCCAACAGTAAGCTTCGCTCTGTCTCTCTCGCGCCCCGACGGAACGGCCCGCGAGTGCGCGAGAGTGACAGAGCGAAGAGAGCACTGTGAGCCTGGCGCCGGTCACGTAGTGCTCGGAGCAGGTGAGGGCGCGGGGACGCGGCGGCGCCCCCGGGAGGCTCGTGAGAGCGGACATGTTGATGTGTGGGCCCCGGGCGCCGCGCGCCAAGGCCGCGTCCCGCAACAATATTCCGTTTGATGTATCGCCTCAAAGATTGCACTTTTCAGGCCGCGCGTGTGTGTGTGTGTGTGTGTATGTATGTGTGAGAGTGTATGTGCGTCGTGGATTGCGACTTGGCGGTAATCTTCCCGCCGGCCTGGGTTGGATTTGAACTGGGGCGGCAAGGGTTCGCTGCTCGCACCGCGCGCGCCGCCCTTGCATGTGTATGTGTGTGCCGCTCTTTTTTCGGGAAGAAACGGAGGAAAAGATGTGGATTGGATAATTTATAACCCGCTCCGAAAACGCTTGGTTCTATTCCAGGTCTCTGAGGGAAAATGATGGAGCCAGAAGTTCGGCGGCTCGGGCCGACGGTCGGTCTCGACGGTCGAATTCGCGGGAGTAAAATATAAATAAGCTTGTTGCTGGGCCGTGGCGGTTGTGTGTGGTTTCGAGTTTCTGCCGCGACGCTGCTCCCACAAGACCCCGTGGACGGGGCCAAAGTCGCACTCGCGGTCTACCCCTGCCTGCACAATATGAAAACTTGGCTCTGAAACTCAATGCAGCAGCGTATTTACAGCGCATATATTTTTTATTTAAAAAAAAAAATAATATAAAAGGAGGAAGCTGGGCTTGTGGGATATCGCGATGTCGCGTCATCCCCTAAGCTCGTTTCCCCTATTTTGAAATCCGTCAGGGCGCGATATTTCATATCTCCATGTTTTCATACCGTGCGTGCATGCATATATATATATTTATATACGCGGCCCGTCCCCGCCTCGTCCCGCCCCACCCGCTGTCCCGGGAAATATATGAAAGCTGCGTGGGGATCAACATCGGGGGCACCACCAGCAGCAGCTACTCCTACCCCGGCCTTCTCGCCGTTTCAATTTTGAGGGATTTTCACCTCGGAGTGGTGGCGGGTCTGCTTTGCAGTGGCTGCGCGCCGCGGCCCTGGAGGGCCCCTCCCTGCACCTCGACGAGCAACTCATTCGCGAAAATGGCGTCCCCGCACACGTGTCATTTGTTAGTGCGCGCTGGTGTGCGTGCGTGTTGGCGATGAAGCACTGCGGCTTGCTCTACGAGGCGTCGCGTCGCGCCGCGGGATTCACTGGAAACCAATTCCTGGCTGTTCCTGTTTTAAGGCGCCTCGCTCCCCTCCGTCCCCTGGGACTCGCTGCCTCCCCGCCTCGCCTGCTGCTTCTTGGCGTCGCGCGGCGCCCCGGCGCCCCCGGTGCTGGCACTGGCCCCGTAGTGCCGTAGCGCGGTCGGCTGATCATCGATGTGACAGTGGTGCTCCAAGCCGGAAAACTGCGCCGAGGCAGTGTAGGCCCCCGAGACTCTAATGGAGAAAGGCGCGCTAGGAATCCAAAAGTAATCCCAGGGACCGTCGAATTTGTGGCACTTATTACGGCCGGGTGTCTAACCCCTTGTGTCTGTCTGTTTGTCTGTCTGTCTGTCTGTGTGTCTGTCTGTGCGTGTTAGAGTGAGCGCGTTCCCTCGGATGAACCTGTTGCCTAATCGCAAGCAAATCGTGTCGCACGCCGCGTTCCTCGCGTCCCGCCCATAAAACGCCGTCGCCCCGCCCCGCCCCCGCCGCCCCCCGCCTTGCCGGCGACGCGGCGCGCGTACCTGATACCATCGTGGTTATCGGAACGGGAAGTGGCTGGGGGCGGCGAATCCCGCCGGAGCCCCCGCGCGCGCGCGTTGCTGCCGCCCACGCCGCCCCCGCGCCGCTGCTCTCCTTCCTCCACATCGCCATAAACCACTTCCGGCTCTGCGAGGCGCCCGTTTGGGTCCCGGGCGCTGCGCCCCACAGTGGGTCAGAAGACCATTGAGGCGGCCAAAATCACGGACACGGGTTGGGCTCCAGAGTCGCTAAATGGGACTCGAATCGAACGTGTGACCCCACCTATGGACAGCTCGCCAAGCGAGGAATCCATTGGTGGGGTCACGCGTCCGATCCGAGTCCCATTTAGCGACTCTGGAGCTCAAAACGCTTCTAGAGTTTTGGCCGCCTTAACGGTCTTCTGACCCACTGTGCGCCCCGCGTCCCGGGTCCGGGGTTCTGGCGGCCCCGCCCCGGGTCGGCGACAAAGCCGGCGGAAGGCCGATGGCAAGGCGATGGCACGGCGATGGCGGTCTCGGACGCGGCGCGCGATCTGCCCGTCCGATCCGGCCGCGATCGGGATGCCGAGACAAATGTGTTTGGCTTGGAGGCGCCGGGGATTATTTTCGCCGGCGTCTAATCCGACTTGGCTCGGAGCGCCCCGGCGGCGCACAGTGGGACAGAAGACCGTGTGTGGCGGGGCGCGGGCGGCGCGGCGTCGCGGCCAACCGGGATGGGAATTGGATGGGATGAGATGGAGGGTTGAGAGACTGAAGGGGTTGCGCGGCGCGGCGCGGTGCGGTGCGGTGCGGCGGTCTCAGGAGGACCGTTAGGCTCCTGGCTGCCGGCAAGCAAGACCGCCAGGCCATTCCAACTCATTCCCGGATTTGAGCGCGCAGCGCGTCCCCGTGAGTTATTGGGTTTCGCGTTTCGACAATGGCGGGGCTTGTCTCTCTCGCTTCCCCTGCGGGACGCCCGATGAGTGCGAGAGAGACAGAGCGACTGTTCGGCGGCGGGGCGCTCGGTGCGCGGTGGCGGCGGCCCCGAGGAGCGAGGATCCGCCAGGATTGCGGTGTTTGGTGTTTTCGGCTCGGACCGCGCGGCAATTTGATCCGTCCGCCGTTTGCAGTGCAGCAGGGCGCGCCGCGCCGCGCCGCCATTTCGGCGCGATTGGGATCTGATGCAGCGGGCAGGCGGCGGGGGGAGGGCGTCGGACTGGTAACGTGAGGCGCGCGGATTCCGAGTGGATCCGGTGACGGCGGGGCGGCGGCGGCGCTGCTGACCGAGGGCGGTTTTGCCGATCAGCTTAACGAGGACGACGATGTCCGCGGGAAAAGCGCGCCGCGCCGCCACGGGGGCGTGGCTGCCTATGGCGCTGGCTGCCGGCACTGGCTGCCGGCACTGGCGGGGCGGACGGGGCTGGCGGCACTGCGCTGCGCCTTCTGCATTCTCAGCGTAATGAGGCAGACGCGTCGCGTGGCGGCCTTACAGCGGCCTGCTCTGTCTCTCTCGCACCCCCCGCGGGACGCGTGCCATGAGTCCGAGAGAGACAGAGAGAGAGGTGGGCGGCCCCAGTGGGCTCTGCGTCGGCCCAGTGCGCCCGGGACGCGGAACTAATTTCACTTTGGGATCGACGGAGGCGGCTGGGGTGGGTGCCACTGCCACCCCCGGCATGTGTGTGTGTGTGTGTGTGTGAGTGTTTGTGTGAGTGTTTGTGTGTGTGTAGCGCGCGTGCCGCGTCTGGGCCTTGCTGCGTGTGAGCCGCCACAGACGCGGCGGTCCAGTTCGCGGGCCAATCATCTCTCGGAGAAGCGGGGAGCAGGTGGCTGCTGGGCGACGCTTGAAGAAGGGAGTGGGTATTACGTGCTTCGAGCTTTCAAGTCCTGTAACTTGGTTCGAATGGAACGCTTGGGTTTGAGGGAACCACCGTCAGAATCGTCGTTCGAAGTTCAAAAAATCCGCTGGTATTGTTGTGCTTGATTCCGCGACGGGGTAGTGGTGGGTGCGAGGGCCCCGGGGCTGGCGTGGCGCGCACGCGTGCGGCGAGCATGATCGCCACCCTTGCGCTAATTGGCGCACGAAGAGAGAGAGAGAGAGAGAGAGAGAGAGAGAGAGAGAGAGAGAGAGAGAGAGAGAGAGAGAGAGAGAGAGAGAGAGAGAAAGGAAAGCTGAGCCAGCAACGGTTGTCACGCGCACGGCACGGCCCCCTGGCGGAGGGTGGTGGTGGTGGGTGTTTGTGTGGTCTTGACGGGCATCAATCCTAATGGCAGCGCGCCCCGCCACGCCCCGCCCCACCCCACCCCACCACGCCCCGCCGGATGATGAGGCGGGGTGGTGGGCGAAATAACAGCAGAGCGAAGGCGGCTGGCTGGGAAGCGGGCACGTCGCGGACCCTCTGCCGGCGCCAAATTTAAATTCATGTGACCGGTCGCCGAGGGGGTGGGGCAAGGTGGGCTGATTTTAATGGTATCGTTCGTTTTTGGCGCCGGCTTGCAGTTCGCGACGGGAGTGCTTGGCGCTGCCCCGCTTGGCGTGCGAATTGGGCCGTGTATGTTGTTCTCGTTTTTTTTTTTGTTTTTTTTTTTCCTCCGCGGCTGCGGCCCTTCGCCTAGCGCGAGCCGCGCATTCACCTGTCGGCCGCGCTTGACGTCCTCTTTTCGGTGCCACCGGATGCAGAGCGGAGTCGCGCCGGTCGTCTCCGTCGCACTGTGGCGCGCCGTGAGCCGCGAGTGCGAGCGAGCCAGGGCGGCCGCCCGGAAGCAGCCCGCCAGCAGCCCGCCGGCCACGCGGGATGTGGGCACGGTGGGCACAAAGTGGCGGCCAGCAGGAACTACTGGCTGCAACTACCGCGTCGGGTTCGCCTTGCGCGCCGCGCCGTGTCCTGCGCGGGCATCCTTTCGTATTTCCCCCAGGACCTATCCCGCCGGAAAGGTGTAGCGGCGGCCCACTTTTCTATTCGGGGGGGCGAGGGCGGGGGCGAGGCGGGGGCAGCCACGCGGAAAACCGAGACGGCGGCGGCGGGGCGAGTTCGGCGCGCAGAGTCGCCCGCAGACTGACGCCGCCGCGGGGTTTGCAAACACACGACTGCCTCACTGACTCCCAGGCGAATTTGAAACTTTTTTTTTTCAACGAAGTGGGGAAGGGGAAGAGGTTGCACGCGTTCACCTCCAAGGTGGTCGCGCTGCCCCCACGTGCGTGCGGTCGCGGGCGCCTCTGTCCGCAGTCTTCTCCCCGACTAGTTGGTTCCGTCTCTCTCGCACCCCTACGGGGCGCCGAGCGAGACGGAGCGACGATGTTCTGATGCGGCCGGAGCCGGCAGGTGTATCGAGTGACGTCCATTACTGAAAGCGATATCTACCGCATGCGGCCCACGGAGCTTCGACCGAAAGCTGAGACACGCCGCGCAGTTTTTATTACCGCCTAATTGGCAGTGTGTGCGTTTACTCGCACTTTGGTCCGTTGTTGCTGTTGTTGTTGTTGTTATTCCGGGGGAGGGGGCCGGATCGCCGGGGGCCTAGGTGCACGACCTGTCCGTCAACGGCCCCACCGCCCCTCGCCAAGATCGCATCGGTTCCTGTTGATGCCGCTGATAGGTGCTGCGTACTACGTGCCATTTTTCAGCACGCCTGCGTGTGTGTTGTAGTTTCCGCTCTTCGGGCGCACGCAAAAAGCGTTGATTCCTTTTGGGTGGCCGTCAATAATGTTTAAAAAAATATATATAAAAAAAATGAAAAATTATTTTTTATTGGGAAGAAAATAATACAATGTGTTGCGTCTTTTCTGTGTTTTGCAGCATCCGTACCCTTCAGAAGACCAGAAGAAGCAGCTGGCGCAGGACACCGGGTTAACTATTCTACAAGTCAATAATTGGTGAGTTCTACTGTCAAATTGAAATGGCCCCCCCAGGTGGCGCCTGCAAAACTCTGGAGCTCTAAACGCGTCTAGAATTTTGGCCGCCTCAACGGTCTTCTGGCCCACTGTGCACAGAGCTGCAACGAGTAGTGCGTCGCGTCGCTTCCCGCGCGGCTAAGTGCTGCTGCTGGTGGGAGCAAACACCGTGCAAAGGCGGTGCTGCAGAAATCCCCCTCCGCCCCTCTCTTTTCCTCTCCCGGCTCTCCGTTCCATTCCATTCCGACGGATTGATTAATCGCTGTAATTACTGATCAGCTCCCGTGCTAATTACAACGGCCAGCATGGTGCTCTGCGCCCCTCTCGCAGGCCTCGCCGGCAGCGAGGGTGCGCCGCGCCGTCCGCGTTCTGCAAAAGCTTTACTTTCGGCAACTTTAATTTTCACCTTCGGGGGAAAAAAAAGGAGAGGAAGAAACAGAGGGAAAGACTTTTCGTTTTCTTACTTTTCCGTTTTTGTTTTTGTTGGTTTTTCTTCGCAATTCGGACTTGTAGATGTAGATTCTCCACGCGCCGCTTTTACTGTGATTGTCTTTCTTCGCGGACGAGGCGGCAGGAATAAGAACTTTTCCAGATCAGACGATATAAAATAAAGGAAAAAGACGGCTTTTCCATCAGTAGTTCAAATTGATTATATTTTGACATTTTTCGGCCGTGCTGAAAGCGAAAATTCGGGAAACGCCGGGTTTCTCTTTGCGCCCCGCACGCAACTAATGGGCGGTCCCTGGCGGCCGGCTGGCCTCGCCAGGCCCGGCGGACAAACTACAATCGCTACCGAAATTGGATTATTTGGCGACTGATGGCTGCTGGGGTCCATGGCCTGGCCGGCCTGGGCGGCGGGTGGCGTGGGAGCGTGGGTGGCTGGGCGCGGGCTCTGCCGATGCCCCAGGCCGGGGCGGGGTGGGGTGGGGCGGGGCCGAGCCGGACTCTGGGGGGCTATTTTCCTTGTTTTCGGAATGGAGAAAATCGGACTTGGAGAGAGGGTGGGCATGGGCATCAGGAAACTGTTTGCGGCCAGGGAAAAAGGGTGAGGGGGTGACCCTGCGCCTTTGTGTGTGTGTGAGTGTCTTAGTGTGTGTGTGGAGCGAAGGGTTAGAGAGTAGGCCCGCTGGGAGACAAGCAAGCAGACCGTTGGACATCCATCAAGCCATGGCAGTCGCGTCGCCCACGACGAACATCACTAATTTGATCTCGCGAGGCGGGGCGGGGCGGGGCGGGCGGGGCGGGGGCGGACCAGGACGACGGCGAAAGCTCGCCTGACTCGCTCGCGGCGATTTGGTTGTACTCGGCATCGTTTGAGGGCAATCTGCCTGGCCGTGACTGCAGCACGCCGCCTTTACATTTGTCGCGACTCCCCCGCCCCTCCAGATCGTGCTGCAGGCCGTCCTCCAGGTCGTCGAGGCCGTTATTGTGCCATAATCAGACCCTTACGCGCCTGAATAATTGATCTAAACGTCGCACTCCGACGCCGCGTCTCCTGATGCTCTATGCTCCTCTTTTTTTTACATCATCTTTTCATATATTTTTTGTTCTTTATTTCGCATTTATGCGTTCCAGGGCAGGGGCGGCAGGGCGTAGGTGGGGGAAAGGGCCTTGGCGTCGTTCTCGTTGGCCTTGCAGGAAATTGCCTGGCACATCACTCTCTTCTGCCCTCTCTCCTGCGCCCTCCAGTTCTCAACAGTTCTCCTGCTTCTGTCGTGCACCGCCCCCTCCTCCTGCTGGGCAAAAGTTTACCCGCTCCGGCGATCCCGGATGCCTGAATCATTTCGACAAAGTTTAAAAGAGTGATGTTCGCCGTCCTCATCCGGGATGTCGACCCGCGACTTTCTGACTGCGTCTTAAAATATTTAACGTGTCCGCCCCCCTGTCTGCCAGCATGGCCAGCCCGGCCTGCCGGTCCGGAGGGAGGGGACCTTCTCCAATGCGTTTCAAGTCGATCCTGTAAAGTTGGGAAGTTGGTGGGCACGGGGGAGTTGGCGACACGGGCTGATCTGGTCTGAGCTGTCCCCCCCCCCTTTCCCCGGGGTCCCTGTGCCGCCCCTGCGCCACTGTGGGTCCCTTCAGGCCAACAGGCCTCCATCGCCGGACGCCGAACACCCGGCAGGACCCTCTGATGCCGCTCCACTCCGCCAGTTCCGGGTCCCTTATTTTTTGGCCTCTCTTGAGGACCCGCCGCGCACCCGTCCCTCTCGCGCGCCCTCGCCGGCGCCGCGCTCCGTCCTTCTCTGGGGGGTTTTGGGGACATTCTGCGTGTCATCATCATTTTTCATACTCCATACCATTACTGTTTTCATCTCATTGTCCCACCCCCGTGCGATCCAATCTCCCCTCCCTTTCCGCTGGCGCCAACCCCCTCCGTCCCTCCCCTCCCCCTGGTCGTGTTTGTTGTCTTTGGCTGGCAAGGGTTGCGAGTCATGGCTCCGGGATCGATGCCCTAAAGGTGGAGCAGCAGGCGAGGCCTTGACGAGTAGCGAATGACGCGCGAAGCCGCAGAGCACAGCCATGCCGAACCGTGTCGCTGCTCTCTCTCTCTCTCTCTCTCTCTCTCTCTCTCTCTCTCTCTCTCTCTCTCTCTCTCTCTCTCTCTCTCTCTCTCTCTCTCTCTCTCTCTCTCTCTCTCTCTCTAGGAATCGGCCTGCTGGGCCCGACCGCATTCATAACAGCTTCTCGCTCCCCATATGAAAACTAACACCGTACTCCCCCGCGGCCGTGTGCGTGTGCGTGTGTGAGCGTGGGTGTGGGTGTCTGTGTGTGGGTGTGGGTGTGTACCGAGAGCCGCGAGGAGCCAGAAAAAAAATATCCTAAGCAAAGAAGGAGGGTGACTCCATATTCATGGGTCAATTTTAAAATTCATTCGTCTTATGCTCGCGACGCCCTCAGGACAGCGCGCACTCCGCCCTTGTTTATCTCGCCGGTTTTCCTGTCTTGTTTGATTTGCTCATTTTGGCGCGGTGAGGCGCGTGTCGCGGGGCCCACGTGCATTTGGCGATGATTATTGCTATGCGCGGCGAATGTGTGATGTATGTAGGCACCACGCCCTCCGCGGCGTGGCCATATCTCGTCACCGAGGGGCCTATCGGGGCGGGGTAGGGCGGGGCGGGGTAGGGCGGGGCGGGGCGGGGTAGGGCGGGGCGGGGCGGGGTAGGGCGGGGCGGGGCGGGGCGTGCCGCCCCTCGCGAATAACGAATTTCGCCGTGGCGTCGCGGTACGCCGCCACGGGGGCGTTTTCGCGGCAGCGACCCTTGAAGGTGCTTTATACGCCGACAATGGCGATGTTTCGCCACCTTTGCTTTCTTTTTGTCTGCTCGGCTGCCTCGCATGTCGCTGCCTCGAAGCAAGTTGGGTCGGGCTGCTATCTCTCCTCGGCGAGGGCTGCCGCCGCTGCTTTCTCTGGGCAATTTCCAGCCCCGCAGACGCGCACCGCACCCTCCCGACTCTAATACCAGGAGCCCCAAGGAGGGAGGGGAGGGGGCCGGCGGCCAACGGCCCTCCGAGGAGTAATATCGCCTCCTAATAGTCTCTCAAACACCTTTTTAATGAACTATTGTACCAGGAAATGAAAATGTGGCTCGGGGCTCTGGCGAGCCTAGTCCAGGATCGTCGTGGACGGGCACAGCTTTCTTCCTGGCGCTGCGCGGCGGCCAAGCTCTCCGTCGTCTTATTATTTCCAGGGGAAATATATGGCCGGTTATCGGGTCCCCGCCGCGAAGCGGGAAGCGGGTCCAGGCCGGGGCGCACGGGATGACGTCGTCGTCCTGCGGGATGAGACAGAGCCTTTATTAACGCCTTGGGGGGGACTTGGCCCGCACCCGCCCAGTGAGACACTTCCTAATCGTGGCTGCGAAGCTGCGACACTCTGCTGCCTCCCCCGCGCCGCCGCGGGAAGCCCCGCGAGTGCGAGAGAGACGGAGCGACCCGGGCCCTGATTGACAACCAGCATCTCCGTCCGCGCGGCGACGTGATCCATGGAGGCCCCCTCCCCCCTGTCGGCCAGGAGCTAGCTGCGTGCGGCGTGTGTCCCTCGCCGTGTGGCCCTCCTTGGTGGCGACGGCTATCGCCCCGGCTATCGCCCAGGCCGGCCCAAGCAAGGCGGATGTCTGTCGTTTAGCAATTGCTTGAGAGGCACGGGCAATCTCTTCCTGTTCGGCGACGGCCGGTCTGCCCGTCCACCACCGCGTCATGCTCGGCGACCTTCCGGACGTCAGCTGCCTGGCTGCCCTTGGCGCAGTTTGTAATCCCGGGCGGCGGGTCAAGCGGCCGTTATCGCGGGTAATGCCCCTTAATTGAACAGGCCGGGGCTTAGGCCGGACTTACCTCGGACCACCGAGGGGCCCCGCCAGTGACACGCAGTGACACCCAGTGACACGCGCGCGCTGCCGGGCCTGGTGTCCGGCCGCTGCATTATCTATGATTTCCTCGGAGACCGGCCGACCGGACGGCAGGGCTGAGTGACACGCAGCCGCGTCGAACCTCCACTTACCGGCTGGCCGCCGCACAGTGGGCCAGAAGACCGGCGCAGCGGCCAAAACTCTTGACGCGTTTTTAGCTCCAGCGTCGCTAAATGGGACTCGAACCGAACGTGTGACCCTACCAATAGATTCCTCGTTCGGAGATAGATCCATTGGTAGGGTCTTAGTTCGGTTCGAGTCCCATTTAGTGACGCTGGAGCTCAAAACGCGTGTAGAGTTTCGGCCGCCTTCACAGGTCTTCCGGCCCACTATGGGGCGGCGGGGCGGTTGAGGGCCCCCTGGCAGGCGGGCAGGCGGGCGGGCCGCGCGCACTGCTGTGCGGCGGGCTGCCTACCCCCCGGCCCGCAGGGGCGCGAGGCCGCTGACTGCGGCAGCCGCACAGGCAGGCAGCCGGCCGGCCCGGTGGCTTTTACGATCTCGGCCGCCATTTTTACGGTCCGGCGGCCCGTGCGGCACCTGCCAACGGGGCGCTACCACACTGCCGCCCTCCGGAACGCGGCCATGCCATTCCGCGCCATTCCGCGAATGGAGTTGTTGTTGTTGTTGGCCGGCCGGACTCGCAGCGGATGCCGGAGGATGGGGTCGTCATGATTGGCACCACGTTGCCTTAATTTCTCGCACAAGTTTGCCCTTCATTTTCGCCCAGGGCGGCGCGGCTGGCACGCCTTGCGGACCACGACGAGGCCTCCCTCCCTCGCAGTGTAATTACTGCCCGCTTAGGCGAGGCGCGCGCTCCCCTGAGGGCCGCCCCGCCTCACCCCGCCCCACCTCACCCCGCCCCGTGCGCGACCCTTTGCAGCCCGCCCTAAATTAACTTATTCCGTTTTTGTGCAAGCAACCAAATTGCCCGATAGTGACTTATCGGGTTAGTGCAGTCGGCCGGCGCGCTTCCCGCGGCCGGCCCGCGAGCTTTGTCCCGATAACACCTTGCAAGTTGACCCAGTTCGGCAACCGCCTGGACACAGCTCAACGCGGCTTCAGAGGGAATGTCCTCCTATTGGACGCGAATCGAACTCATGAGGATTTACCTGTGGATTGCTCTTGGAACAAGATTGGTACCCTCGTGTGTTCAAATCGAGCAGTCATGTTCGGTGGGTCTTCTTACTCACTGCTCGTCGCGAAACATCACTGAAATCCGCCGCCACCGCTTGGAGGAGTACAGCGCACTACTACACTAATTACGGGTGTGTCTAAAACCCAGCGCGAGGTGTCGGGTGTCGCCGCCCGCAGCGCTCCCCGCGGACGGACGCGCAACGCAACGCGAGGCGGGCAGCCGGCTTGCCTGCAGGCGGGAAAGACAAATAGACTAGAGAGAGAGAGAACGAGAGAGGGTTAGGGGAGCGGGCGCGGCGTGGCTCGGCCGAGCACAAATCGGCTTACGGCCCCAAATTGGCAATAAGAAGCTGTATCGAGTTGTCGGCCGCGCTGAGCCGTGCGCCCGAGCCACTCACTCGGCTTGTGCACGCTCTATTTGCATTGCTGCACTGACTGTACCGAGTAACATACACAGTGGACCGGATTTGTAAAGTCGCTGGCGCGGCTTCCGGCTTTCGGACACGATTCGCCCGCTGAGTCGCCTCGCTTATTTTTTCGTTAATTGACGTTCATCACGATGGGACGCATCTGCTCTGCGCGTGTGTTGCTGTCGTCCGCGTGTGTGTGTGTTTGTTTTTTCCCTGTTTTTTCCCCCCCTTTTTTTCCTCCATTCATTTAAAAGACGGTGGCGCAAGTGCTTGATAGACGGGGCGACATGTACTCGTCAATTGCTTCAATGCTGTGTTTGGTGTGGGGGACAGAGAGCCGGGCTGCCGAGCGGTCCAGAAGCGCTCCGTCTCTCTCGCACTCATGGTGCACTCCGTGAGGGTGCGAGAGAGACAGAACAAGCGGGCCGCCTCGCGATGCTCGTTTGGCTGCCATGTCGCTCCCCCGATGAAGACGCGGCGGCGATCCGGCCGGCCGGCTACACTGTTAGCAACAAAACGGAGAGCGCGCGCGGATCACTCTGACGTACTGCTGCTGTACTTGACGGTTCTGGGGCGCAACATTGCTTTTTTCGTGTTTTCTTGTTGTTGTTGTTGTTGTTGTTGGTTTCGCACGCCGCCGGCGCGGGGGTGGCGGGGCGTGGCGCAGTTTGTCTGTCGAGCCGGCGGGGCTGGCTGGCTGGCTGGCTGGCTGCCTGGCTGGGGCACTGCCATGTTGGATGGATGTCTTAATACCTGCAGCTGCCCGCTGCTGCCCTCCTGTATAGAAAAAAGAAATGCGATAAATATGAAGCGCACCGCTGACTCGCTTCTGTCTGTGCGCGCCGCGCGCACGCGTGTATGTGTGCGCGTGTGTTTATTTTTGTATTTCCCGCCTGTTTCATTTCCTTGCGCACTGTTGTGCCCCTGCCGCCCGCGTCCCGCGTGCGGCCCGCGAAATATGAGGGAGGCTTGCAGGAAGGAAATAAGAAGACTGAAGGTAATAAATAACGACAAAGATGCTTCTGCTGCTGCCTCGGTCGGGAGCACCGCCGCTGGAAAAGCAAGCACACATGCTCTCCCTCTCTCTCTCCCTCTCTCTCTCTCTCTCTCTCTCTCTCTCTCTCTCTCTCTCTCTCTCTCTCTCTCTCTCTCTCTCTCTCTCTCTCTCTCTCTCACACACACACACACACACATACACACACACGCAATCAAGCCAGAGAGCCCGGCGTTCGTTCACCCCGTTTCGTCACGCTGGCGCGGCACGCTGCCTGGCTCCGGGCGCACAGTGTGCCTACTGCCTCTGGCTTGTTTGGAATTCGCTGATCTGATCAGCGGGGCCGCGGATCAGCATTGTGTGCCAATGGGCGTAATCCCGGTCCGCCCTTCTCCCCCGGGGCGGGGCGGGGCGGCGCCGATACGACACCGATCCGAACCGCCTCCCTTTTGTGCGGCCCTTTCGGCGAGACATTGTAAGAAGCGACTTGCCTCGCGCCCATTAGTCAAAGCCCTTTCCCCTTTAATCTAATTACCCAGACAATACCGGGCGAGGAGGTGGCGCTGGAGGTACAGCCCATAGGACCCATAGGGCATGGGGCCATGAGGTAGTACTCAACGGCCCAGTGGCAGCCACAGGCGGTCCTTGGCCTACATGGCCCGCTGGCCCTGTCTGTCAGGCGTGCCGTCGTCCTCGGCGGCCCACGGTCGCCGCGACCGCGAAAATTGTCAGCCCCGCACTTTGCACCAGCAATATAAGCGAAGAGAGAGAGAGAGAGAGAGTGAGAGAGAGAGAGAGGCCCCTGCCTCCCGGCCCCTCCCTTTGGGGATTATGCAAATATGCAATACGATTCAAGTGAAAAAGACTCTAATTACATTTTGCGGTGTAACTGGAGGCAATGTAACGCGCTCTGTCTCTCTCGCTCGCCCGCTCCGCTCGGCGGCTTCTGGGTGGGACAGGGGTGCGGCGGCCGGCGATGGGGTTGATTCCACCCCTCCTCCCCTCCCCCCTCCCCCGCTTCTTTCTGTGCTGTATTGTGCGCGTTGTGTACTGTTCGCATTTTAATGCAATTTCATCCATTATTCCCCGACGCTGTACCATTATCACTGAGCCAGCGTCGGCCCGACTCGACTCTGCCGAGTCGGCTTGGCGCGCCGTACTCGGCGGGAACAGGTTTTTGAATATGCATTCGTTATATTGAGACTCTGTAAGCTCGTGTCCGTGACAAAACGGCAGATGACGCGTCACGAGTCTAATGCGATCGGGCAGGTCCTCGACGTCCTCGACGAGCTCGTGGTGCTGGTCGGCGCCGCGCTCCGGATGTGGCGGCGGCCCGGCCGGCCGTTGTAGTGCTGCAGGTGCACTTTTGACGCCGCGCCGTTCCGTCCCACTGTGAGGGCCCCAACGACGGACTGAATGAATGCATGAATGAAAGCGTTTTTTTTCCACGTTTCCCGCGCGGCCAGCGTTTTCCATTCATGGCTGTGGGAAGGAGCGCGTATGCAGGGCCTTCCTGGCGCGGAGGGGGAGGGGAGTTGGGGGGGGGGGGGAGTCTGTGGGTGGGTACATGTTTTGTGATCGGAACTGAGGGTCGTGCGTTCGGCGTGACTTGGCGCGACTTGGTGCACAAATTGCGTGCTGCGCTGCGCGGCGCCGTCGACGCTCGATTCGCCATCGTCGTTGATCGCTCTGTCTCTCTCGCACCCCCAACGGATGGAGACAGAGCGGCGTGACTGCAGGGAATGGGCCTGCGGCTCGGCCCGCGGGTTGCGAGCAGACAAAGAGGTGAGGTCAAGGCCGCACAGTGGGCCGGTTCAACGGCCACGCCGTCTGCCTAGCGCTGCGCCCCGACGGCCAAGACATTCGTCTCGCAGCGTGGCAGCCCTGGCCCACTCTCGCCTTGTTCGTGCGCAGGCTCATCCCGTCTCTCTCGCCGCGGTGCGGCCCGCGGGTGCGAGAGAGACAGAGCGACGAGTGCGGCCAGCGGTATCGCTCCACTGATGGATCCACCTTTGCGCTCATCCTGACGGGCTTGATGTTGTTGTTGTTGTTTTTTTGGCGCTCGACGCGCCGAAAGGTGCGAATTAATTTTTCATGCGAGGAGCGCTTTAGTAAAACAATTGTGCAGTGTCGGGTGAACATAATTATACCCACTCATTATTATTGTTGATTTTCTCGTCTTTTTGCGTGGAATTAACGCGCGCGTTTGCTTTCCGTGTTGCAGGTGAGCATCTTGGTGTGGTTTCCGGCCGAGTCGCGCCGCCGCCGCCTTTCCGTCAGGATGAGTGACGCCATTTGTTGTTGTTGTTTTGGGGAGCCGCCGACTGGCCCGGCGGCCAGGGCGCAAACGGGGGACAAATTGGAGTGGTTTCGAGGGCCTGGCCAAACCGCATGCCAGGGACGAATCACTTTACGTTTCAGTACCGAGCGCTTCGATTCCGCCGCGTCACCGCGCTTACAAGTGACTATAATTTAGATCGACTTTGATAAGTGCGGACCCCCTGTCCCCCTCGCCCCCCCCCCCTCCCCGGGCCCCTTTCAGACCTTCAGTCCCGCGTTCGAATACCGGTGTTATCGTCGGCCCCACATCGAGGTCCTGATCCTTGTCATCGTCCACCTGAGTGTGTGTGATTGTGTGTGTGTGTATGTGTTGCGTCTGGGGCAAACTTGTCGGTCTCGGCCCCTGGTCGTTATTTAGGGAAATGTAAAGGTTTCGGGTGCCGTGGCGACTGGGTGAAACTGGGCCAAAATTGGATAGGGTGTGCTGCAGGCGATGTGTGTTAGCAGTGAGAGGCAGTAGTGCCGAGATAATAGGACACACGCACGCTCGCAGTCACACACACACACAAACACGCTCCTCGCTGGGCCTGATTAGTTCCGGCAGAGAAACAAAAGGCGACATGTGGGGTGTGGGTGAAAGGGGGTGGGGGTGCGTGACGACTGTGGAATTGCAAGTGGCTGGCTGGCTGCTGGCTGGCTGGCTGGCTGGCTGCTAGCGGTGAGGACCTGGATGCGGTGCCCCCGCCCTGTGCGTTTAGCCTCGCGCAACGCCCCTTGTAATGCTCCTAGCGACCCCCCGCAGCGCGACGCGGCGCTCGCCGGGGACACGGACACGGTGACAACCATCGCCCTTCCTTCCTTTTCTTCTCTCATTTCTTGCCGGTTTTTTTTTTTCGTCTTCTTCCTTTCGATGTTCCTTTTTTTTCTATCAGCGGCGTGCCTCCTGCTCCGGCAGGCTCCGCCGCTGCTCTCGCTACCCCCGTTGCCGCTGCGCGCCGCGCTCGGCGCCCTCCAGATAACAGTATTGCCCTGTCAGACCGAATGATATATTTAGCCAGCATTTCCATACTCTTATTCCATCCGTGGCGCTGCGAGCGCTGCCACTGCCAGCTCCCCTCGCCCACCCCTCCACCCCCCTCCCCTCCCTCCCCCTGCCCCTCGCCCGCACCGATACAGCAGCAGCAGGCCATTCCAATTATTTTAAAGGCCCAGCCAGCAGAGCCGATCACACCTCAGCTCAGTTCGATGGCCGCGCGCCGCCCTGCCTGTCCCAGCCTTGCCTGGCTGGGCTGCTGGGCAGGCGCTCCAATCGCGTAAATAGCGACTGGCTGGAGGCGGGGTGGGGCGCGGCGGGGCGGGGCTCTGTCCGACCGACCCCTTGGGGGGCCGCGGTGGGGGCCACGGCCACGGACGCGCTGGTGCTCGATGGCGGTTTTCAAGTCACCGCCATTTCTTTTGGAACCGAACTGCTGGTGTGTGTGCGTGTGCGGGTCTGTCGGTCTGTCTGTCTGTCTGTCGGTCTGTCTGTGTGCGTGCGCGTCTTGTGCAATGTTAAGTGACGCCGCTCTGGCCATTCATTTGGCGATGCCTGTCACCGTGGCGATGGCGGGGCTCTTCGGCACCTGCGTCCCACCCCACCCCACCCCACCCCACCCCACCAACCCAACCCTTTCGTACCTCCACCGGACTGAGTCTATCCAGGCGCCCCCTGCTCTGTCTGTCTGTCTGCCTGCCCGTCTGTTCGTCTGCGTGTCTGTCTGCCCGCTGTAGACGCCACGTTGCCGGGGGTCGTGATGCGGAGCCCCGTGTAATTCCCGTTTCGTTGTTTCCGCGCGGTTGGCCCCGCGCTGGGGTGCCGCCCCGCCCTGTGGCTCTGGATGGCGGGGTGGGGTGGGGCGAGGTGGGGCGGGGCGGAGCATGCAGCCTGGCAAAACATTTCATACCGCCTCTTATTTCCGCGAAGCGCTCGGAGCCCCCTCTCGAAAAAAAGGAGAGTAAATATCGCGAGCTTTCTCTGTTTTTCTGTTTTGAAGCGCAAGGTTTTGATCCCGCGCTTGTGAGGCACATCCCCTCGAACCGACCAGTAGCAGCGCTGTGGCTGGCGCGCGTGTGTGTGAGTGTGAGTGTGTGTGTGTGTGTGTGTGTGTGTGTGTGGCGTCTGCGTTGTGTAGTTTTTTCTCTCTCTCCGCGGCATTGTTAATCCAGGCGGACGCAGCAGCGGTCCCAACTGTGTCCCTCTGTCTTTGCGCCGCCACCCTCTCCTGCGGGATCATATGCTTAGCGTCCCACGAGATCGGCACGGCTCGACGCGGCGGGCTCGCCAATCAGGGGACTTATTATTAGGCCCACGCCGCGCCACGCCCCGCCCCGCCACGCCTTCTCTAATTGCCCCGCTTGAGACTGGCTGCCAACAGCTGTGCCTCGCTTTGGTGAGTCGAGCCCCCGGCAGGTAGGCCGCCCGGCCGCACGCCTGCACTCGTGTTGCCTATCGCTGAGCAGCACGGCGCGCGCCCCGCCTCCCGCCCTGGAGAGAGAGAGAGAGAGAGAGAGAGAGAGAGAGAGAGAGAGAGAGAGAGAGAGAGAGAGAGAGAGCGTACTTCGCGAAGGCTCCCGCTCTTCCTTCCCCGCCTCGGGGCCGGGGGGGCGTAACGGAACGGCCCGGCAAAGTTTGAAAGCTAGAAATAGATTTTTCATGTTTGGACAGGGCGGCCCGGGCGAGGCCCCGTGGGAAGGCGTCGATGAGGGGTAGGGCGGTATGCTAAACAGCAGCAGTGCAGCACTTAAGATTCACTGGCGAGGCAGCGGCGCGGCGCGCGCGGGGCGGCCTGCCAGTTATTTCATTAGCTCCTGAGGGGAAAACTCCAGGACGGCGGCACAACCCGTTGGCGGCCGCGAATCAGGGCCGGCGTACGGTGGGCCAGAAGATCCATGGATGCGGCCGAAACTGTAGACGCGTTTTGAGCGCCTAATGGGAGTCAAACCAAACTTGTGACCCCACCCATGGATTCCTCGTTCGGAGAGCAATCCATTGGTGGGGTCACATGTTTGGTTCGTGTCTCATTTGGCGACTCTGGAGCTCAAATCGCGTCCGGCATTTTGCCCGCCTCCACCGGTCTTCTGGCCCACTGTGCGGCGGTGCGGTGCCTTTTGCTCGCTTTGGCGGCACTTTTTGACTCGGAGGAGATAAAGAAGGGCGGGGATTTGAGTGAGTAAAAAGAGGAGAGGCCCCCTGTGTTATTATGTTGTGGGCGCTGCTGGCTGCCTGGCTGGCTGCCTGGCTGGCTGCCTGGCTGGCTGCTGGGGTGGGTGGACGGGGCTGCCGGGGTCTGGCCAGGAATGTCGAGCCGGGCTTTGGTGTAATCAGAAATGGATTTGGCACAGTATTGTGGGCCCGGCCGCTGGCTCGCCCCGCCCGGCGCGGCCTGGCCAGGGGACGTCCGAGCGCGCCCCGCCCCGCCTCGCCCCGCCCGGCGCCGCCCCGCCCCGCCCCGACCATAAATCAAGCATTAACCCCTTTGTTTGGTGGACACCGTCCCCTTGTCGCGGATCCCAGCGGCCTGGCCACGACGGCCTGGACGCCGCGCCCTGCAGCGTCCCCCAGTCCCTCCCGCTGAGGCGGTTTGTCACTTACTGTGTGATAATGTCTCTCTCTCTCTCTCGCCCACTGACGCCGGGGTCGACCTTTCCCTTTTAGAGCCGTGCCTTTTAGAGCCGTAGAGAGGCGTCCGTCCAGGTCTGCGCCTCCACTGTTGGAAAAGCCGAGTTTGTTTCGTTTTTGCGACGCTGTGCTGCTTCTCTTTGGATAATTTGTTCGTCTTGTGCGCGGCCTTTCTGCTGCTGCCATCTCGTTACGGGGGCATTCTCCCTGCACGACAGTATCACACTCATGCGCGCACGCGCACACACACACACACACACACACTCTGCAAACTCAAGTGTGTACATAGTACACTCTTATTAGAGCATGCTTCCAAGCACACTCTTATTTACAGCATACTTGCTAGGTACACGCTAAATAAGAGTGTGCCTGGCATGTACACGCTAAATAAGAGTGTACCTTGCAAGTACACTTAAACTGACCCATGCTTTAAGATAGGACTAATCGAGTGTATTTTAGCGTGTACTTGCAGGCACACTCTTATTTAGCGTGTACATGCCAGGCACACTCTTATTTAGCGTGTACCTAGCAAGTATGCTGTAAATAAGAGCGTGCTTGGAAGCATGCTCTAATAAGAGTGTACTATGTACACACTTGAGTTTTGCAGAGCACACACACACACACACACACACACACACACCGAGTTAATTTCTGGCTCCTGCCCGATAGAGCCATAAAGGGCCGCCTCGCCGGCGGGGTGCTCGGCTACTTGGCTTCCGGCTGGTCCACCTTGGGGGATGAGGCACCTTGCTCACGGCTCACGTCCGACCCACCCGGCCGGCCGGGGTCTGCCCCGGGGCGCCACCACCACGCCGGCACTCCGACATACAAATTGGACGGAAAGAATCGTCATTGTGGCGGCCGCTCGCTTTGAGTGTTTGGCGCGGTGGTCGAACCGGAAGGCCTCAGGTCCGCAGCAGGGCGATGTCACAATCCCTGGACGTGGCGCGTTGTGCTCTCCTCTCCGGCGGCCGCGGCGGCGGGTCGATGCTCCCCTTCGTCCTGCTGGCTGTGACTCTGCGACCGCCACGGCGCGCCACCGCCAAAATCTGCGGAAATTGGCTCGTGGATTGCACTAACTGCGCGCCTCGCCTGGGCCGCCCCGCCCCGCCCCGCCCCGCCCCGCCCCGCCCCGCCCCGCCCCGCCGCGCTGATTGTGGGCCGTTTCTATGCGCCGCACGCCCCTCGCTGCCGTCGCCGCCTGCAGGCAGGCCCGTCCCCGTCGCTCTGTCTCTCTCGCACTCGCGGCCCGTCCCGTCGGGGTGCGAGAGAGACAGCGCGGCGGAACACTGTTCGGAATGAGCGTGCCGGGGCCGGCAGCCCCCGGGGCCACTATTCCTCTTTTGCTTAGCCAGTATACACATTACTTCATACCGTCCAATTGGCTCGATACGTGCCCTCCGTGCGAGATTGGGAGCCAGCGGCCGGGGCTGCCGGCCAAAAGGCAAAGGAAGGAACGAATTTGGCGCGCAAGCGAATTTTGGCGGCCGCGGAGGGGAGGGGAGATAGTGTAGGGAAAGTGGGAGTGCGTCGGAGAGGGCGTGTGGGGGAGGCTGCTGGCCGGCATTGACGCATCGCCCACCTGACCCTCGCACCCGCGGCGGGTCAAGGACTGCCGTCAGGACGTCAGCTGGCGCCGTATTAGCGGGCCATAAACATCCGTGCAGCGATTATTGCGTCCGGGCTGGGACGGGGCGCGGGGCCCACGCCGGGACTTCATCATATCGTCGCGTTTGCAGCACATGGCTCCGGCCGGGTCGCGCGCTGGCGTCCGCCTTGGGGTGGCGGCCCTCGGCGCGGGGCAACCAGGGCGGCGTCAGCTGGCCGCGCTGCCACCCAACCAGTCATCTACACGTGTTGAGTTATTAGCGACCGTGCACTTGGACGTGACAGGCTGTCTCTCTCGCACTGGCGGGGCGCGGCGGCGTGACGCACGGGCTTGTGGCCCACTGTGCGCCAGGCGCACTGTGGCAGAGCGCAAGACGACGACGACGGCGACTAGGCTCCGTGGGAAAACGGCCGTGCGGACGCTGACGAGTCTTGCGGTGAAACGCGCGCTCGTAAATTGGCCGCGGACTTCGGCGACCTTTCATCGTCGTCGCCGTCGTCGTCACCCGGGTCCCGACGGCGGCCTCGTTACATGGCCGACTTTATGGGCGACTCCCCACCCCTCCACCTCCGCGGCCGAAATGGCCTGACCGCACCGCAGTCCAACCTGGAGCAGCAGAACACGACTTTTCCAACCGAAATATGCAAATGGCGAGATGGCCCGACGGGATGCACCCTTTGCCTCGCCACGGCCATTGACGGCCCTCCCTCCCTCCGCGCCGCCTGCTTTGCTCCCAGTCGTATGAATGACAGCGCCGCGCTGCGCGTGTGTTATGATTAATGTAGTTCTGAGCAAATTGTCTAGAAAAACATGTCGTCGGCGTCCCCTCGCCGGCATCCCCGACGACAACCCTTGTAACCCCTCCGCCTCCTTGCCTGCTCAGCTTGCTGGGCTCAGCTTGACGCGGGGCGTCCCCGGACTCAGCCGCGTTTTGCGTTCTGCGCCATTTAGGCGCGCAATGTGCAGAGCCCGGCCCGACCGGACCCAGCGGGGGAAGAGGCGAAAATCGTCCTGGAAAAATCCTCCCCCGGCCCACTGGGTGCTCGCATGACCCCGGCCGGGCTCAGCCTGTAGGGGCGTTGGCAGCTCGTCGCCGGCCTGCCGGGGACACCGGCAGATTTGGATGGAAATCGGGACGGCGGCGTACGCGGCCCGGGTGCGCGTCCCCGCCGACGCAGCGCGCCGGCGCGCCGGCTCGGGTTTCGATGAAAATTTGTGTATGAGGAAGTCGAGGGGGTGGCGCGTCGGTGGCGGCGGGCGTGGGGGTGTTCATTGGCTCGTCAAGCGCGGCGTGTTTGTGACGCGACCGGCCGCCGGGGCGTTCGTCGGGGAGCTCCTCGTCGGGGTGCTCGCCTTCGCCCCGCTTCGCCGCCACGCGGACGCCTTTTGTCTGCGACCCTCATCCCTGCGGTCTGGGAGCCGCCGGCCGGGGCGGGATGCTGTTCGACCAGTGTGTCGTGTTTTGTTTTGTTGTTGTTGTTGTTTTTGGCTGTGTCAAGTTGCGCGCCTGTGCGTGTTGCTGTTGTTGTTGATTATGCTGGCTGGCTGCGTTTTGACGCGCTTTCGCCGACTGGGTGGCCTGCAGCGGCAGCGGGGACGACCCAGTGGCGGACAATCATTATTTGGCGGAGGGTTGTTGTTTGTTGGCCGCGCCGTTGTTGTTGTACTCTGAAAAAAAAGAGGGCCGCACCATTTTCTATTTATTCATTTTAATTTATTTTTTTTTAAATTTTTTTTTATTTTTTTTGTGGTTGCGGTACGGGACTGTTCCGAATGGAGGTCGTTCATTGTATAGCGCCGTGGGGCCGTGTCGGGCGAGGCAGTGTTCCGTAGTTAGAACGCCTCCCCGCCCCGCCCCGCCCCGCCCGACCCCTTGTCATCCCTTCCGTTGTAGTTAGTTCTGACACCGCCGCCGCGCTCGGCAAGGCGCCCATACCGGGCGGATCACGGTCGAGACTTGGGACTCTAATTTGACGGTTCTCGCTAGAATACGGCGCCTCTCTCTACTTCGGTTCGCGGACTCCCCCCCCCTCCTTCCCCCTCCCCCTCTACCCCCCATCCGTGTCCCCTCCCTTTCGCTGGCCATGATGCACGTCCTCGATAACAATAGAGGAGGTGCAAATGACAAGAGACCGGAGGGGGAAATGTCTCCGCGGTTGCCTTTTCTTTCGGCCTTTTTTCAACGTGTTTTTTCTTTATTTTTTTCTGTGGGTTCGTCATACCGCCCTCCAGTGCCCCACCTTGGTGCCAGCCGCGGTCATGGGCTCGCTCGCCGTTAACGCGGGGGTTGTCCCCGCATCCTTTGGTCTTTATTTTTATCCTTTTTTTTAAATATAATTAATTTGAATTTCTATTGTTCTGGTGGTCCTTGCGGTGAACTAGCTCGTCTGCGTCGAACGACTTCACGAGATTAAATTTATTTTTTTCGTCTTTGCCCCCAAAAAACATTGATGTATTTTTGATTTATTTTTTTAAACTTGCGAGGTCTTTTTCGTAGAGGTTTCCTGGCGGCTTCTTCGCGCCGTGCGCCGTACGGGGTTGTATTGATTTTGTAATTAAAGCTCTGGCGCTGATAATGGGTATTTTTGCACGGCGCTCCGTCCGGGCGGGGCGAGATGATTAGATTAACGCGGCGGGGGAGGAGGTTGCGTTTAATGGTAATTCTAATGGCAGTACTTTACGTTCGCGGCTTTATCAGGAGGCCGGGCGGGGCGGGGCGGGGCGCCGGGTGCGAATGCTCCTGGGACAGGATGCCCTTCCCTCGCGGCGAGGCCCTCCTTGGCCCGGTGAGACGCCGCGGTGAGGCGGAGGGAGGAAGGTGGCTGCAAGATATCGGCTTTGCCTCCTCCTCTCCCGCCTCTGGGTTTGGCCAAAGTTTTGCCGGGCTTTTCCTCGATGCAGTGGCGGCGCCGCTCGGCTTGGCGCGCTTGTCGCCTCGCATCACTCGCCTCTTGCGGTCGCTTGCGCGCGAGGGTCTTCTTGGCGGCGGCCGCGTGCGCCACGCCGTCCGCGGGGTGTCGGCGCCGTGGTCACTGCACGGTCGCTCTGTCTCTCTCGCACCCCTGTGGGACGCCCCTCGAGAGAGACAGAGCGAGTCGCACCGCCCGCTTGTCCATGGTTCATTTCGCTTATCAGCGTGGAGCGCCTTTTGTCCTCCCCTCGTCCCGACCTCGTCCGACCTCGTCCTGCGCGAGGCCACGATAAGGTCGGCCACGCTCCGAATGGCTGCCTGCCTGCTCGGGCTGCCCGGCTGGCTGGCTGGCTGCTCGGCTGGCCGGTACTGCTTCATTTCGGACGCTAGCTGGGGGCTACTGTTGTAAATTGCCAGCGAAAGGAGTGGGCTATCTGATGAAGGGCGGGGATGCCGACGCGGCGGCGGGGACGACCTGGTGGACGCCGCGCACCGCGTCCTTGGTGCGTCCTTGGCTTCCCAGCAGTGCACCTGTCGCATTCTTGCGTTGCAGTCTTTCGTCACAATCTTGCACTTGACTGCATTCTGCGTTGCGATCATTTTCCCTCACATTTCCTCCTTGCATTTTGCCGTCCTTGGCTCCTCCTGGTCGATGATGAAGACGCCCCCCCGCGCCCCCGATTACACCGTCTGCCGCTTGCTTCGGCGCCGCTGTGAGAAACGTCTCCGCCATTCTTCGCCAATTTCCCTACTTGAAAGTATGGGAGGCGGCAGAAGAGAAATATGTATTGCTATGTGCTTTAGGGGAAAACGGTGAGGGAGGCCGAAAAAAAAACCAGCAAGACGCGGGAACGAAGGGACAAAAAATGCGGACTGGGGGGAAAAAAAAAGTGTGTAGGTGTTGATGGATCGTGAGGGTGGTTTTCGCTTCTTTTGTTGTCCCCCAAATGCACCCAGGCCGTCGTCCCGGACCCCGCGAAGGATCGGCGCCACCCCTGGCGGTGCGCCGCGCTGCGCCCCGCCGACGCGACGCTGTGTTCCGCTGGGAATTTATCGGCGGGGCGTTCGTCGGCCGGAAGATTACGACGTCATGCGTGGCGCGGCACGGCGCGGCCCCTTTGCCCCCACTGCGTGCCGCGTCGTGTTTTCGCTCGGATGTTTCCGGAAGGCCCGCGCCGCGCCGCCGCCCCGCTCCGCCGAGGCGCTAAATATTGCTTCTTTCCCGCTCCTCGCGCCCTGAGGTGTGCGCTCGGCCATTTGTCGCGTGTGTGTGTGTGTGTATTTGTGTGCGTGCGCGTGCGTGTGAGTGTGTGTGTTTGTGTGTGTGTGTGTGTGTGTGTGTGTGTGTGTGTGTGTGTGTGTGTGTGTGTGTGTGTGTACCTTGCCGTCCGGATTTGTTTTTACGGCAGGCAATGCCACTGGTTTATGATGAACACGAGTGCGGTGCGCGGTGGTTCATACTCGGTTGCGTATGCTTTCTTTCTTAGGCCCCTCTCTTTGTCCTCTTGCGGTCTCTTTCCTCCTTTTCTTTGTCGTGTTTTTGCTTTTGTTTCTTTCGCGGTCCGAGTCTCTTTATTGTTTCATTCAACCGGACTGCAGCAGCACTGCTGGAGGGGCTTGCTTCTCGCTTCTGGGAGATTGATGTGCGTGTGTGTGCGTGCGTGTGCGTCGGGCCGCACCTTGCCCGCCTAGCGTGACTGCGAGGCCCTAGCCTGCCCGGCCAACCCCACCCCCCTCTTCACACTAACGCACTCGGACAACGGAAGTGATTGGTTTCTCAGACGAGTGATCAGCACCCTCGCTGCGCCCTCCCCCTCCCCCTCCCCTCCGATATGACTTTCTCGGCCCGGCCGTGCCACCCCCTGGGATTGGCCGGCCCGGGATGGAGGTCCTCTTTCATATTATTTCTTCCCCGGCTCCTTTTCCTTTTATTCCTTGGCGCGCGCGCACTTGTTATATTTGTTGCGAAAGCCTCGCGATGTTACCGACATGTTTTGTCGGTGGCGGCATTGGTGGCGTCTGCCTGCGCTCCCCGCTGTGTCCTGCGGGGGTGCGTCTGTCTCTGCCGCGCCGTCGGGGTGCGAGAGAGGTCCTTGGGCAGCGCTGCGATGTCCTGCAGCAGCCGCGCGGCAGGCAGTCCCCTGACCCTGGCCGCCCTGGCCGCCCCCTGTCGGTCGCATATTGCTCCCACCAGAAGCCTCCCGCTATGCTCAATTTCCCAAGCGCTGTTAATGTACGCTTTTTCTCGACAGTGTATTGACGTGTTCTTTGTTTTTTTTTCTGTTCGCAGGTTTATTAACGCAAGGCGGCGTATTGTCCAACCCATGATCGACCAGTCAAATCGGGCCGGTAAGTTCGCTCTGAGAATAAAATAAACATATTTCCCGTTTTCTCGAAAGCGAGTCCAACAACCTCCCCGAGGAAGGAGGGGGCGGGCTGGGCGAAGACCTTCTTGGGGGACAAAATGATCAAGTCGGCAATTTGTGAATCTGGTCGTTCCGTTCGGCGCGAGGAAAGAGGGGCAGTTAAACTGCGACGTAATTGCAGCTTTGGGTGCGTCCGTAAGCCCTGATGGAGCCGTTAAAAAGGCAGCAGATTGAATGGCAAACCCTCAGGGCCTCGTGCTGCTTGCACTTTTGAGAGTCGCCCCCACAGCCGGGCGAACAGTCTCTCTCTCTCTCTCTCTCTCTCTCTCTCTCTCTCTCTCTCTCTCTCTCTCTCTCTCTCTCTCTCTCTCTCTCTCTCTCTCTCTCTCTCCATGTGTCTCGCACCCCTACGAGATGCCGCATGAGTGCGAGAGAGACAGACACTGTTCATCCCGCCGCTCGTAACGGGCGTGCTCCAGCTGATACCAATTATTCGCGAGGTTATCTCGCGTTTTACCACCCATTACGATCCGAGGGGCGGCGCTGGACCCACGGCGTCGTCGCGCTGCCCGGCCCGGGTGTGTAAAACGCCCCTCTCGGCCGGCCGCCGCAGTAGTCAGTGTTTTACGACGCACTGGCCATTGCCCGCCCATCACATCAGGAAATAGCGGTAAATAAAACCGGGGTCCGAAGCTTCGTCGTCGCGGAGGCAGTGCGCGCGGCGGGGGGCGGAGGCTGGAGCCGATCGCCCGGGAAGGTGCAGCACACGGCCACGGCGCGGGCCTCGGTGCGCCACTTTTAGCGGCCAGCTGTTGCTCGCCGCGGGGCTGGCTGCGTGGCTGGCGGGCTGGCTGGCGGGCGGGCGGGCTGGCGGGCGGGCCGCGCGACGGGGGAGTCGTATCCCGGTTTACGACGTCGTGGACCATTACCGCGGCCGTCACAACCCCCCGTCTGCAGCGCGCGGCCCCGGCACACAGTGGGCCACCCTCGAGCCCCGACGGCTGCCACGGCTTCCGGTACTCGTTGCTTAACACTTTCCCCCGCGGCGGGGAGGGCGCTGCCTGCCAGCCCGGCCAGACCCGCCGCCGGCCCCGCGAATGGCCCGCCGAACGACGCGCCGGCCTTGTAAACACGACGGCGACGTCCTCCGATTTGCTCGGCGGCGATGACGCCGCGACGCAGACTGATTCCGAGGGCCGTCGCTCTGTCTCTCTCGCACTCATCGGGCGTTTAGGTGTGAGAGAGATGCGGTGACAAAACGATTCAATAGTAATAGGTTCGTTTGCAAAGGCCCCAAAGTAGGCCGTCCCGTCGAACGCAGCTGCGCGTAGGTTGCCTACCCTGGATGTGACAGGCGGCGTGGGCAAGGCGGCGGCACTAGGGCGCACGGGGGCTCGAATCTAGCTAAAGATATGGCCCTGATGGGCTCCTTTTGCCGAGGGTTCTGCGTCATCGTCTGTTCGATTCGGGGCTGACTTGTGGAAAATGGCGCTGGAAAACGTGTGACTTCAGAGTCATGTCCGCCAAAGTCAGTCCCGCGGGACGCCTATTGATGTCTGTGTTGCACACGGGCACCGCCTGGGGGGCACCGCCTGCATTATTGGCGCGCACTTCGCCACGTTATCGCCCCGCCGGGCGTATAGCATCGCGCACGACGCGGCACGACGCCGACGCGAGGCACGCGTCAGGGGCCAAGTCACTTAGCCGGACGGCCGGGCGCCCCCTCGGTTCCCTCCGCGCCGTGGCCGTCCATGCCGTGGCCGTCCAGGCCTTCCACCAGGCCGCGCCGAGGCGCCGAGCTGTTACTCACCATTAAGTAGAAAGCCATGTCGCGGATTACTGTGGTGGAGCGTCGACCTCCGCGCCACGCCCCGCCACGCCCCGCCACAGCGACGCCCCCGCCCCGTATATCGCCGTGCTCGTGCGCGGCCCCGCTGATCCCGCCGCCACTATATACTACTTCTTTGCGGCGGCCGGAGCAGCGCCGGCCCTTGGCAGCACGCGCGTGGCTGGAGTCACGGCCGTGCGGTGCTCGTCTCTCTCGCTCCGCGAGGGAGAAAGAAGGACCGTCCCCCTGCCGCGGCAGTGATTCCACCACGACGACGGGGAAGTCGAAGAAAATGAGAGGGACTCTGCTATCTCGGCGGCGCTGCGGCGCCCCGGGCCGGCGTCCGCACCAGCAGGCTGCTCGCGAACCGCGTCGCCCCGTCTCTCTCGCACTCGCGGGCCGTGCCGTGGGGGTGCGAGGGAGACAGGGCGAGGCTGCAGCCCCTAATGGTGCGCCGCGCCGCGCCGCCCGAGTCATCCATCACGGCCAGGGGGCTAATCGACGCGGTCAGGACGGCGCAGGACGCGGCGCTCCGTCTCTCTCGCTCCCCTGCGCGACGCCTCGCCGACGGCGAGAGAGACGGAGCGACGCCGCAGGGCTCAGGGGCGCAGCCTCTCGGGGACGTAATATCCTGCCAGGACTCCGCACGGCTGCAGTGATTCGAACCGGCCGCGTTGATTTGCGTGCAACTCCCCTCGCGCGGTGGTGGCGGATGCACCCTGGTTGGCCCTGGTCACGTTTTGAGCTCCACGTCGGTCCGTTGGAGGACTCGAACCGAACGTGTGACCCCACCAATGGATTCCTCGTTCGCAGAGCAATCCATTGGTAAGGGTCATACGTTCGATTCTAGTCCCATTTCGCGACTCTGGAGCTCAAAACGCGTCTGCCGGTCGTCTGGCCCACTGTGGTGGCCGGAGAGGTGTCCGTGTCCGTCTAAACTGGTCCCCTGGCCCGGCGGGCCGGCGGGGCTGCGCCACGCGAGCTGTCGCTGAACCCTTGGCAGCGTCACGCGGCCGGAGGGGCGTAAGTGCTGCTGTATGTCTAATTTGCATACGACGCTCTTATCCAATAAAGGCCGAGCTGTCTCGACCTGTCTGCCTTCATTATTATGCGCGCGACACTCCTGGACAAAGAAAAGGGGGGGGGACACCAGGAAAATGAAAATGCAATTTTTGAGGCGCGTTTTCATGTGGAAACGTTGGCGCGCTGATGGCCGTTCGCCGTTGGAGCACGTCGCGGCCAAAGTGGCTTGATCGCGACCCCTAGCGTCACCCGACCAGAGGCCCCGCGTCAGCGAATATCCGATTGGCTCGTTATGAGGATTTGAAGGAGAGTGGTTTCGTCGCCGCGCCCCGCGCCGCCCCACCCCGCCAGGCAGACTCCATCCCCGTAACGACAAATGCAAAAAGTTGCGCGCGCTTCCCTCTCTCCTTGCCAATTTAATGTGCATTTCTCTGCAGTCCCGCTCCTTTTCCAGAACGATAAATAATCTTGAACTTGAGATAGTCGCTGTTCCCTTTCTCGCCAGAGTCCTTCCCCAGCAACCCCTTAAGTCTGCCTCCTCCCCGTATCTCCTCGGTTGGTTCCTTTCCATCCATTCTTTAAGCCCCTCCCCCGCAGCCAACTTCCAAACCTTTCTTTTTCCCTCGCCGCGCGTGTTTTTCTTCCCCTTTTTGGCGGTCGACGCTTTTCGAGGGAACCCTTGCTCCTCTGTGCCGGACTAGCTGCGGGACTATCCAGGACTCTGGGGATGGGTGGGCGGCTCGCCCGGTGTCCTTACTATACCTCGGGCCGCCCAGCCTTTTCCACTTTTTGTTCGTGTCACCTCAGGAGCCGTCCGCCGCGCCGCCGGGCCGCCGTGCAATTCGATTCAGCCCGTTTCATTCCGGTCAAGTGAAACCCTCTCCCTCCCTCCCTCCTCCCCTCCGCCCCCTCCCTCCCTCTTGATGGATGGCCCCAGCGGGGTCAACGGACCCCATCGGTCTGGCTGTCCCCACTCAGCGGCGCGGCCGGTACGGCGGCGCCACCCCCGCGCCATGCTTTTATATGACCTGCATTGATTATTGGCCATCGCCATTATTTCCAATTTTGTCGTCTGTTTCAAGAGACCCGCTCTCTCTCTTTCTTCTGGTCTCCTAAAATGGTTTTATTTTCGCCCCATTTTTTTTATTTTTTTTATTTTTTTTTTTGGCTCGGTGTGGCCCCGAGTGGTCTGGGCGTTGGCGAGTGCCGGGGGCTTCGACCACCGCCTCGCGGTGGCGGACTTTGGCGCGTAAAACACGAGCGCCGCCCGAAAGTAGGCCATGCGCGTGCGTGCCCACTGTGTGCCAACGAGGGGGAATTTTCGGCGTGGCAAACGGCCTGCGTGGCCTGCGTCCCGACGACGGCGCGGCCCTATTGACAGCGTCCTCCTCGTCGTCGTCGTCCTCCCTTCCGTCGCTTTCTGCGCCAGTCATCCGGCCTTCCCTCCGGTCGCCGGGCCGCCCTCATACGGCGGGATGACTGTGGACCACTTCCGACGCACATTTCTGCGTTCCGGACCGTGTGTGTGTGTGTGTTGGTGTGTCCGCCCCTCGGTGGCTACTCAGCCTTAGTTAAACCACCGCAAGCCCCCCGCCGGCCGCCCCGCCCCGCCCCGCCCCGCCCCACTGCCGCAGCGCTAAGGCATTGCTGCGCCGCTGGCGGCCCGGCCCGGCCGGCCATGGCTTCACGGGCCATCGCCACAACCAACAATGAGACGAGGGACGGCCCCGCCTCGGCCGCCCTGGCTTGGCTGGCCGGGCCAGCCAGCGGCCCTTCTTCCCCTCAGTTGCTTGTCTCAATACAGCGGGCATTGAGGGCCATTGGCGGCCCGGGCCAGCCCGTGCCACTGCGGGGGTGCGGCGCAGCAGAGGCAGGAAAAAAGCAAGACATTGAACGGGCGCGCCGAGGCGGCCCACTGTGCTGGCTGCGCGCTGCAGCCTCACGCCCTTGTTGGCGCCCGCCTTGTCGGTACATGTGCGCCGCTGCGCCGGGGATTTCAATTAGCAGCACGTCCCTCGCTGGGCCGCCGTCACCCAGCTGCCGGGCTGCCCCACTGTGTTTATGGTGGCGTGCGCACAGTGTGCAGAAATTTTCATCAAGTGGGTCCAAAATTAACTGAAACATTTTCTCAATGGTTGTGTTGACTGAGTTCTTTTTTTCTTTGCGACGGTCGACTTTTGTCGCTTTGGTCCTGCATGTTCCTAATTGTCACTGTGATAGCAGTATGCGACTGCGCGGGGAGGTTGTTGGACCGCGAGGGTGTTGTTGTCGTCGGTAGAGCGACTTTTTGGTTGTGCCCGAGTCGGGCGCGGGACAGGGATGTGACCATTGACGTGTAGTCTTCTCTCCGCACGCAGGTCCGAGCGGTGCCTACAGCCCCGACGGCTCCATGGGCTACATGATGGACGGCCATGCAGGCATGATGCACCGGCCACCCGGGGACCCCGCCTTCCACTCGGAGTACCAGTACCCACCTCAGTACTACGGCCACCACCTCTAGTTGTAAGTATCTCTCTCTCCCGCTATCGCTGTTTGTTTTGTTTACAGCTGGGCTGGGTTGGAGCGACAACAATGGATGCACACTGGAAGAATGCCGCCGCGCAATGTCATTTCCATCGCGCGCGACGACTGTGGAATTCAGCGCGTCTCGCGAATTACAGAAATGAAGTGTCGGGGGTAAAACTTGACTTTCACGCAGTTGTGGAGAGGTATCGAACCAAGGACCTCCGCTAAGGACATTTATCTTTTTTTCGGGGCAATTCGTCTCCCAGCTTCACGTGTTAATCTAGCCGGGGCGCGGCTCGCCGTAATTGATGTCCCGCTTATCAGTGTGGGAGCGTCTTATCCTCGACGGGGACCCGCGGGCAGGCAGGCAGGCAGGGCTGGCGGACTGCGGCGCCGCTCGGCAGCCGTTCTTTACATTATGTGACAAACAAACTTAAATTAGCCGCGCTGCGCCACGCCACCTCGTGCTTCACACTCCGGTGTCGGGGACGATTCCGCGCTGCGTGCTGGAGGCGGAGCGAGGCGGCAGGGCCCCTGCGGTGTGCCCGGGCAGGCAGTCCCGGCGCGCACGCGCGCACCGGCAGTGCCTACCCTCCAGGCGCCCGCCGCACAGTGGGCCAGAAGACCGGCGCAGGCGTCTGAAGCTCTGGACGTGTTTTGAGTTTTGAGCACCAGAGTCGCTAAATGGGACTCGAACCGAACGTGTGACCCCACCAGTGGATTCCTCGTTCGCTGAGCAATCCATTGGTGGGGCCACACGTTCGATTCGAGTCCCATCTAGCGACTCTGGAGCTCAAAACACGTCTAGAATTTTGGCCACCTCAGTGGTCCTCTGACCCACTGTGCGCCGTGGCCTTGTGGAGGACAGACCGCTGCAGCAGCGACGGAATTTTTGTTCCTTCTGGCATGGCGGTGTTGTTGGCTGCGGTGGTGTGAGCGGCTTGTCCTGTCCGGCGAGCAAAGCGGCCGGAGTCGAGCCTCTTGCTGTCTCTCTCTGTCGCGCTGCTGATACCCGATCCTCTCTTTGGGCAGTCTGGAGGCGAGTCGAGTCGGGCCTGCTTGACGCGGCGCTGCGATCGTATCTACTGACTCATTACAGCAACACGAGTCAGCGCGGGGCGGGGCGGGGCGGGGCTGCCCACTGCCAGAATCTCGCGTCGGGGCCGGGGAGGGGGACTTGCTTCGTTTGTCTCGAGTACGCGATAAATTTGTTGAACTGAGCGGCCGTCGAAATAGGACACCTCTCCGCAGTATCATGCTCATCTTCTTTTCCGCTCGTCTCGCGCTCGTCGTCTCGGCGTGCACGTCGTCGTGCCTGACGCGATGGGGGCCGCCGCGCCGCTGCGCCGCCGTCGCTCATGGCCGGTCGGTCGGTCGGCCGCGCCAGCGTGGCGTCAGCGAGTCAGCGGGGAAACCGGAGCCCGGACCGGCGTGAGTGGACAAAGAAAAGGAAGGCACAATCGGTCGTTTGCATATCGAGGCGCGCGCTGAATAAAAGTAACATCGCTCCGTCGCTCTCGCACTCGTCTGGATGCCGAGAGAGGCAGAGAGGCCCCGGGGAAGTCCAGGCCGACGAGGAGGCGACACGCGTGGCGGCGAGTAAGTCTGCGGGGTACTACAGCGAGGGCCCCGCGTCGCGTCGCCAAGTGCGTCCGCGCTGCTGGCCGCTGCCGAGATATCGAATTACCAGAGGAATGCCGTTCCAAACTTGGGACTGTGCTGCTGCGCGCTGCGCCCCGACCGAACCTCGCTACCGCCGGCCGGCCTCTTCGTTTTGGTTTGGAACTGGTCCTGTCCAGGGTCGCGCCCAGGGCTTTGGGGGAAACGCTTGCCACGCGGCGTAGGGCATCGGCATCCCATCGCCAGGTGCCCGCCGACCGTTCGGACGTCCGTACTGACGCAGTGTGTATTTTTCTGTTGCAGAGAGGCGCCCTAAAGAGTCGATAGGCGGCCGTGACGCCGACGCCGCAAAATGGCGGCCCGGCTTGGCGCGCTGAGCGCAGACTGAGCTCTGAGCTGCGCGGGGAGGCGGCGAGGCGGGGCGGCGAGCGGACCAGAGGCGGGGCGGCTAGCCGCTGCGCTGGGCTGGGCTGCGCTGGGCTGCGCTGGGCTGCGCTGGGCCCGGGCGGAAGGGGCGGAAGGCGAGGGAATCCAAGATGGCGCCAACCGGCGGCTCCCTTGCCGCTCTCTCCTCTCTCCCAACGCGGCGCCGCGCCACGCCAGCAGCACCTCGCCACTCTACGGTCGTGCAGTGCGGGAGCACTTCTCTTTTGTGTTAGTGTGCTTTTTTTTGTGTGTTCCCTGGAAAAAAGAAAAAAACTGTACAGTTAGCAAAGAAAATGATGGTCGCTCTCCCAGGCCGTGCTTCGCCCGGCCGTCAGTCGAACTCTTTTTTGTTTTTGTTTTTTCGTCAGAAGGCGACAGGCTTTTTTAGCTGCTCCACCAAGTCAATGTGATGACGGATCTCGGATGTGGGGTTCCCTATTGGGCTGCTACACCCCAACAAACTTTTCTTTTACTCAGTGTAATATCTTTGTTTTGTTTTGTAATTTGTAAAGATTAATTAAAGAAGTTATATAATTTTATGTTTTGGTTGGTGTCTCAGTAACAAATTCCTGTCGAACAGCCGCCGAACGAAAATAATTTTACGGCGAATCCTCAGTTATGAGTGGATTTAGCAAACTGTGAACGCAGAAATGTTCGTTGTAGAATAATTTTAAGCTGCATAAATGAATGTAAAATTATATATAATTATGTATTATATATTATTATTATTATTATAATTATTATTACATTTATTATTATTATTCTATTATTATTATTATTATTATTGATTCTTTGATGTTCCTTTGTGAAAACAATAACTGAACCGCGAAGAAGGTGGAGATGTAGAAGATGTTTTTAAAAAAAGCAAATTGACTTATTATTGTTTTTGTTTCCCAAGTGATAATTATTATGTATGTATAAATCAGATTGCCCAGTGTAAGTAATGAATTATGTTTTCACACCATTCGAACTATGTCCAAGGTGGTTTAGGGATGTGTAGACACCTTGCCCTGTAGTGATGTGGTAGCCACCCTTCCTCTCTACCTCACCTTTTCCGTGGTTTACTCAACAAACATATGTTACAAGGTTGTGCTGTTGTGAAAGGACATTTGTATTTGTTATCTCTGTTGTGATGACTTTTCTAATTCTTCTTACTTTCTTTCGTCCTGTACACCAAGCCCATAATAGACTCCACGTGAGAGCTCCCAAAATACAAGATATACGTAAGTTATTACATTTCATATATAGATATCATTTCACATTGTGTATACCTTTTTTGAGAATAATTAAAATCATAGGTTGTATTAATACTATAAAAAGAAAATACAGCAGTATACTAATAAACATAAGAACATTGCATTGTCTCAGGTGTCTTTAGTATGTCTATGAATATTTAAAAGAATTGTATGAATCTGTCCACTGTTTTGTGGCTGATTTTCAAATTCTTGTGATTTGGTGCTCACTGGAGGGTGCGGGTGGCCGAGGGTGGAATAGTGCCCCATGTGAACGCCACACTTGTTCCTGCAATTTCCATGTGACCTATTAGAAGTTGGAGCACTTGAGGGCGTTCTCAGCGGATGGCAACAACCACCATTTATTAAGTAGTGCTGCCACCAGCAAATAGATAGCACGCCCTACGTTTAATTGTTATTGAATGCTGCCAATAATTTGTTTCCAAAAACTTTGTCATGTCCATGTAAGACATTTTGTTGAAAAGGACACCATGGCAAATACGATTTTAAAGATTATTTGAAAAGTAAAATAGTGAATTTTTATTTTGTTATTATTGTGTACAAGCAAAACTAGTTCACTAGTATTCTGATTACATTGTTATCAGTGTTTTCTCGGTTGAATTGTAGTCAAATTGTATGTTGTTTGCATTTTGCATTGTTTTTTCCCGTGATGAAAAATACGTTGTATACCACAAAAATTCTGTTTTTTAAAGATTTTTTAAATGCTTATTGCATGTATTATAATAATATTGGGTTTTAACAAAACATGTATACGTGTATTAAATTTTGAACAATGTGAAAACGATTATCGTTTGTGCGATGTGTAGCTGCGTGTGAAATGGTGAACCATTATTTTTGAAACGAAGTATACCTGGTGTGTGAACGTTTCATGTATACCATTAGTTTTAAGTACATTCACTCGTGCCACCCACCGCCTTTCAAGTGAACCCGTATTGTCTTCACCATTAAACATCTTTTTTCGCCTTCTCATGTATACGGTTTTCAAATACTTAGGTCAGTAATTAATTGGAAACAAAAAATATTTAATGTAAAATGATGATGTTCTGTTGTCTAGGATGGAAGAAATGTTGATATTGTTCGTCTGTTATGGAATGCATTTGAAAGAAACAGGACCTGTTTTTGTATCAGTGGCGGAATGTCTGGAGCATCTTGCCCGGTTCCTGTCTCAATCTCTTCTGCAAGTCTGTCTCTCTTGTCTCTCTACTCCTGTCTCTTGTTCTGGATCGTGAGCATTAAATGCTTTACACATTGTGTACATCCCTTGTCTTTATTTCATCACCCAAGCCACCATTGTTGGAGAAATACGGCAGAGAGACTTCCCTGTAAGGAAAACTACCACCAGGGGGTTAATCCTGACATAGTGCTATCTTTCAATGACCCAGGGGGAAAGAGCTTGGAAGAGCAGGCTTCTTGAAAAATAATTTGCCATGCAGGAAGGAAAGCCGTCCTTATATTTCGGGGAGTGAGTGGGAGTGAGATGCACGGCGCCGCGGGTGGAGACTCCACGAGGGCGCTGGGGCAAGCAGGCAAGCAGGCAAGCAGCCCGGGCCGCTCGCCCGCTTTAAATTCCTTAGCGTGGCCGGTAGTATGTTTTGAAGGGCTGCTTTCGGCTTACAGTTTGTGCGAATTTCCATGGCGTGCCGGGGCTAGGCAGCGTGAAGACGAGGGGAGGGGTAGCAGGCGTTCTGGGGCTTTTCAGGGTTGGGGTGCTTGCTGCTCGCGTAGCATGGCGCGGGGCGGGGCGGGGCGGCACAGGGTGAGTTGGGGCGGACCAGCCCCAGTTGGGGGTGCGGCCGGGCTGGGGCGGGGCTCGCTGCTCGCAGGCTGCTAGGCGCTCCACTAAGAGCAACAGTTCGTCAATGTCACAGAATGGCAGGGGGAGACATGCTTCCCATTTCTCACGCCGAGCCACTCCGGCGAGGCAGTTCCTCCCTCCCTCCTCCCTCTCGCTCGCTCCAACACCGCATCCCTCCAGCCCCAGGCTGCCCCAGGCCAGGGCGGTCCAGAGCCACCCAGACACACCCCTATCCCTTCCCCTGAGTGCACACGTTGCACCACTATCAGCCCCTCTCCCTTCGCAGTGCTCGGTACGCCCACAGCGGCACATCGGTCAGCTCGAATAACTAACACGCCTTTCACGCCACTCAAACACAGCGGAAAAACAAAAATAAAGAAACGTCCGATTTGGCAGTTTCAGCAGCAAGCCCTTCTTTGCCTCTGGTATGAGCGCAGAATGGGTTTGTTTCGCGGCATGGACAGATACGAAGTTTGCATTCCCCCGCCAAGTACGATAAGTTGCCTATCCTCCAGGCGTCCTGGCTCCATGCTCATCGGTGGGGACGGGCGACCGAATCCCCACATTTCTCATCTTTTACCGACTGACTCGCCGAGGGGGCAGTAGGAGGCATCGGCACCGGTTTCTCGAGTCCCAGGTTCAACCACCAACATTTATTATTTTTTACTGCCTCCCCCGGTGCTTCAAAGCCATGGCAACGCGCGGTAGCAAGCATGTGCCTAAGTGGCTTGGGGTGTTATGGTGTCGGTCTCCCGATAGGAGGATCGGCAGTTCAAATATTATTACTTCACAACTTTTTTCTCTGACCGCTGCTTATTGTCCCTTCAACAGCCCGCTTCAATCGACGTCGGACACAGGCCGTGGTGGCTGAGGGCGTTTAGGCGTCCGACCCCGACCTTTAGGTCCGGGAATCGAATCCCCAAATTTCCTTTCATTTTTCGACTGGCTTCATCCCACTGCGACTCAAACCCGTCGTCCAACACTCGGCAGACGTGCAAGTCAGGGTGGTGTAGTGGTCTAGGCTCAATCCAGGCCATTACACCCGGGTGTCTAAAAAGCAGTCCGCTTCGGCGGATTGGCCTCGGCACTGGTTCGATCCCCGATCGAGCCAGCCACTCGAGATTGGTCGCGAGTGGGTCCATTCCGATTCGTCGGATGGAGTTGATAAGTCCTTTGAAGCTGGCCCACTGACTGCATGTTCGGGTCTGGGAGCGCCGGACAGCGGGTGTACCATTTGGGTACCGACCAGCCTGCGCAAACAAAAGCTCCCAAAACTACTCTCTCTCTTTCTTTCTTTCTCTGTCTCTCTATCGTCTCTGCCTTACTCTACTCTGCCCATGTTTGAGGCGTGTCGGCGTCCTCGGGTCCTACTGGGTCCCCCGGCGTACGATATCGAAGTCGCTGGATCGGATTAACCCCAGTTACCTGATAGCACCGGTTCCCATCCCGAACACCGAAGTAAAGCAGGAGGCCTCCCCATTAAGACTGGGGAGGGGGTGTAGAGTTCCATTTTTTTTTTTTTTTTTTTTTTTTTTTTAGTGAAGCACCATTGCGCAACCATACCGTTCTAAAAGGGTTGCCAAGCGCTCGTTGCGAGGGTACAAAACTCTCCAACATGAGATTAGTATTATGAAATTTAGCATTCAATAATGCAGTACTAACCTTTGATAAAAGAGTGACATGAAAGAGTTACATGAATTGTTACACAATTCATGTAACAAAATTAGAATAAAACAGTTCTTTATAAAAAGTTTATTGACAGATACAACACGACTAGAGATTAGAATGCATTTTCAAAGGATGAACCTAATACTGTCTTAATGATGACGTTCAGTCTAATGACTGCAACTTCCATTAAATTTTTAACTTACTCGCTATTCCATGAGTAAAACATCGTGGTATAGCCACTTGTATTAATGCAGATGCGTGAGCTGCAACATAGCCCATGAGTGCGCCTATGCAACACGGCACGGGCCATTCTTGCCAGGGTCTGTCCCAATCTAATGGTATTACAAACGCACCAAGCCAGACTCCAAGAAGAGTTATACGAACAACATGTTGAAAAATAGGACTTAAGGGGCTCAATGAACTAGGCTCGTCTCCGAGAATAGCTCCTAAGGCAAAGTTTGGTCCCAGGTAGAGGCATGGAGGCAAAGCAGTCAACAGCATAAGCAATGAACTTAACATCAATGTTTCCTCATATTTGCTAAATAGTTCCGCTCCAAACAGAATAGCTATTACAAAGTAACCTATGGTAACCAGTCCTAAGAGCACTAAAATTTTTGAAAAATCCTTTAACCGTTTCTCAGAAAACCATTTTCTAATACCAGTCCCACCAAGTTTGGGGGCACTTCTCCCAGCAAGCTTTTCTGGTTCCTTAATATAATTATTTATGAAAATACTTTTCATAAACTCTGCAAGAACTATTAAGCCTAAATATGGCAGGAAGGAGAATCTACCAGTCTTGTACATGAGATCCGTACACAATATCAATATCGTCAAGAGAGGAAAGTAAAGACACGTTGATCCACAATAAAACTTGATAACTTGAATGCTGTGAGGGTCTTCTTGTGGGGAGAAAAACATGGTGCACCTGCAATAAAGTAAACACAAAGTTAGACTTAGTACTTAAAAGGAGTTGAAACCATTAAATACCAAATGAAATGCAAGACAGTAACAACATTCATCAGGATCAAACCTCATTGAATAAATGTAACAGAAATCTTTACGAATGACACTTACCAAAGTTGTTTCGAAACAATATATTCTTGCTCCAAATAATCACTGTTTGGCAGACTAGCAAATCAATCGTAGAGAGTTACGATTAGTTTATAGAATACATAACCTCAACATCCATCTGAATGAAGTATGGAGACCAACATTGATCGATCTTTTTTAAAACACGTCAATGCAACTGCTAACTCAATAATAATGTGGTTTGAGCGCAGCGGGTCGATTTATAAGTACTTCAGTAACATTTGTTCTATTCGGCGTTTCACAAAGTTGTTTTTGAGACCCGGGACGGGAGCTCGCTAAATTTGCCTTCTCGTTCAAACGTTCGGGAGGGGGAGGAGGCTGAGCCTACCCTAGGCGAGGCTACTATGAAAACCTTGTATGAGCAATACCCCACGCCTTGGGGAAGCTCTGAAGCGGGAATACCCCACGCTAAGCAAATACCTCATGCCGGGCAGATACCCCACGCTCTGGCTACGTGTTAATGTAAGAATGAAATACAGGTAAGTCACGTGTAGCAAATTTTCTTTAGTAACAGTTTAATGGGAACACTTCAAGCCACCAGTTATCAGGATAGTGATACTTCAGAATCTCAAGACTTTCCCAAGGAACAGGCATTAGCTCCAATCCAAATTGCTTCATTGGTAATGGCTTTCGCAGCAGGCGAACTGGGAAACAGTCAAGAGATTTAGAATCTTCACAGTTTGGGGGCAGCATTCGTCTCTTCCATCCAATCCTGCGCATTACATCAAGCTGAAGACAAATAAGAACAATAGGAAACGAATATTAGAACACAAAGGAAATATTCTGTACCAAAAGTTTGCAGATAGTCTTTATAAACACCTACTTTTGGATCCTCTTCAAATACAATTAATTTAATTTGGGCTCCGGGCTGGAAACCATGATCTGTGATGGAATAAATTCCTTCAGCTGAATCGTACAAAAGAGTTAAATTATGCTTTCTAAAAAGTCTGTCGATGAAATTTTCATCGAATGCTGATAATTCTTTATTGTTAACGCAAAATTCTACATCTGCTTCCCATGGCAACGTGCTTGACCTTCGAACTTGGCCCCACAGTGCTCCATAGCACAGACAGTGAGTCAAACTCATAATATCCAAAACCTTGTGGACCCTAAAAATGAAATGGATAAATGTTCCCTGCAATTGTTACAACTTACATAAGTTAAAATGGAACAACTTATAAATCACCTGTATGACAATTTTACCAAGTTGTTTTGAAACACTTTAGTTAATTCACATGTTTTGGTGAACTCTGGATGATTTTGCCGAATTAAGAACCAAAACACAATGCATCCAATCAAAAATACAGTTAAATATACTGCTCGGCTAAGTTTCAAACGCATTCTGGATTCTGAAACAAATGAAAGGAAAAAGACAACGATAGAGAAACAAATTAATTTAATGTATGCCACTAATACATTAAAGAAAGGCAAAAATTAATCTTGTTGATAAAAAAAACATTCCCCACTTAATGGAGATTGAATGAAGCAAGAAAACCCATACCATTTGAGTTCAGCCCGGAAAGTCAAAATGAAAACAGGACGGAGAAGTCCATGAAATCGCAACACACAACGGTCTCATGATAAGAGAGGGAGATTGATGAAGAAAAAGGTTTTTTTCTGCCAAAATTACAACACTTGACAATCCTTTTCAATCATACGTGTTTACTTTTCAGCTGCTTCTGCTCTAGACCTGCATATAACGAGGTTCTTGCGAATAAGAATTTTGTTAGTTATGAGAAATCCCAAGGAGCACTTTTAAGATTTTTTTGGTTAATGGTTGAAACAGAATAAAGAATCATGCAACTAAAACGGATGTTATTGTTTTTTGGGAAATCAGTTTTCTTTATAATTTTCTTCAGCGAATTCATTTGAAGAGCTGAATTAAAGCCTTGAGCTGCTATTCTGGCAAGAAGATTTCTCATAACTGCCAAGGTGGCATGACGTCATTTCTAGTATCCCTCTAGGGTCGTATTGCTCGTCAGCCAGCCAACCAGCCCAGCCGTCACAAGGAAGGAGGTGGACAGGAACTGGTAGCCATTACAACTCCGAGGTAGTCTGTATTCTGTTTTTCTTGAAGACAATAGTGAAGGCTCGTTTCCCCGCCGTCCATACCCCTTGTGCATCTCCGCGACGGGCGCCAGCTCCTAACATGAATCCCGAATAGTAAGTATTACGCATAGTGTAACGCCCCGATCAGTGATGGTGGCTTCGTGAGCCTATTTTCTTTAGAATCGTACAAGGTCAGTAGACCGTGACTACGAGTCTTTGCTTCTCTCTCTCGCAACATTAGAACGCCTTTTCTATCCGTGAAGCCCCGTTTTCGTCCTTGGAACCGCTAAATTTGATCCAGTTTTGAGGTTGGGCCATTGTATTATTGGCCTTGTCATGACGGTGACAGCAGTCACCACTTCTTCGCTCCTCTTCCACTCCTCTTTTTGTCGCTGCCACATTTCTGTTATCTTGAATTTAAAGGCGTCACTCGCCTGGTCAGTGTCTTCCCGCGGAGAACAAAGCGTCGGACGCGCGACTGGCTTTGTTGGCTGGTTTGCTTTGTGTGGTTATCGTTCTTCTGCGTCGCGCTGACCGATTCAAGTGACGTGCGTAACCCTAGCATCCTATGTGGACGTATCAGCGCGACTCAGGTTATGACTTTCGGACTGGCTGCTGTTTGATCGTTGCTGAATTCGTACATCTTTCATTTTGCCTCAGTGTTGTGACACTTAAAAGTCTGTTGTTCTAAACCTTCTTCAATTTACTGTTATGGGAACATCTTATCTTATAATTGGATTTTTGATATGGAAGTTCGTTTATTTTGGAATTAAGTCATGTTTGTGAAGTTTTTTTTATTTCACTTGACTGTTGCCTTAGTTATTCCCTGAGTTCTTTCCATTCTCTATCAATGACCCTCCGTATCTGTTTATGTGCCCCTTAAACAATGCACAGAGTTATTAGTTATCAATGAATCGCTCTTATGTTATGTTTTCTTTGTTTCAGTGACTACCTTTTTAAACTTCTGCTGATTGGAGACTCTGGTGTCGGCAAGTCTTGTTTACTCCTTCGGTTTGCCGTAAGTCATTTTCATGTAGTCCTTTTTCTATTTACTAATAATTATTGCTGTTTGTTTCATGTGTCCATTCATTTCATTACAGGATGACACTTACACAGAAAGCTACATCAGCACCATCGGAGTTGACTTTGTAAGTTGACAATTTTTATTTAGCTTTCTTCCTTGTCTTAGTAAATCTCTCATTGTTCTCATTTCCTCATTCTTTCTTCCAGAAAATCAGAACTATTGATTTGGAGGGCAAAACAATAAAGCTGCAGATTGTAAGTTGTACTCAAGTTTGCTTGTGGAACATGAGTCAGAACTCATTGTATCTAATTTTTTAATTATTCTGTATTTCAGTGGGACACTGCTGGTCAAGAAAGATTCCGTACTATTACTTCGAGTTACTACAGAGGAGCCCATGGCATTATTGTGGTTTATGATTGTACTGACCAGGAGTCATTTAACAACGTCAAACAGTGGCTTGAAGAAATCGACCGCTATGCTTGTGATAATGTAAACAAACTCCTTGTAGGCAACAAATGTGATCTTACTAACAAGAAAGTGATTGAATTCAATGTAGCCAAGGTAATCTTTCTTTATAATTCCTTCTTTGATTTTACCTTTATTATGACCTATTATGAATGATTTGTTTCTCTGTGCAGGAGTATGCTGACCAGCTTGGCATTCCATTCTTAGAGACATCAGCTAAGAATGCAACCAATGTGGAGCAGGCTTTCATGACTATGGCTGCGGAAATCAAGAACCGTGTTGGCCCAACCTCCTCCGCTGCTGCCACCGTCGGCAATGTGAAAATTGAGCAGGGCCGGCCTCTCGAAAACACAAAGTCTGGATGCTGCTGAAGACAGCATTTGTCTTGTAAGTAGGCCTAGTGTGTGTCTGGCGTAGTTTGTCTATTGTTGGGCTGGTCATTTTTTTAAATTTGCAAGCTTGTTTTCCTTCCTCTTATCACTTCATTTTTTGTGCAATTTTTTATGACAAAATTTGCCTCTTAGAACTATTTTACAATGTTGCTGTTGTCTTGTTTGTGGATATGTTCTTTTTCTGCATTGAAACTAGTGCTGTGATAGTCATTTTCTGTTTACAGATTTTAAAGGACTGGGACCGTTTCCTCAACATAGTGTCAATTTTGCAGAAACACATGGAAGCAGAAATGTGCTTGACCAGATAATTTGTTCAAGTAACGAGTGCTTGTGGAGATGTGTGCTTGTTTGTCGACTGTTTGTGGACTCTGGCTTCAAGTGTTCTCTATTGTAGGATTGATACTATATATTTAAAGAGTTGCACCTTTTCCCCTGCCCCCAACTTCCTCCCCCATCAATTTCTTTTTGTTACTTTTTTTTTTTTTTAGACTTTGAATCCTGTACATTAGTATGGAAAAAAAACTTTCTGGTGTGCGCTTTGTCTGATGATTGTATGGCATGAGATTAAGCATAAAATTAAAATTTACATCTGATGTAAACTGTAATTTAAGGAGATTTTTGCAACTTCTGTAAAATAATATATAAATAGTATAAATATGTGTTTTCTAATATATCCGTTCTCCAATCAGATGGTTGTAGGGCTAGATTTGGTTACATCGGGGTATAACAAAGCAATTGATTTTTGCACGCTTTTGCTTGTGATATAAATTTCTGTAACATTTAAGAAAATATTTTAAACATGAGCCTTGTTAATTTGGATCAATACATTTCAAGCCTAAAATTGTCATTCCATCAGCAGAAGCTGAATCTGAATTTGCTTTCTTTTACCATTACGTAATGCTTTTTGTTCGTCAGTGTGAACTTCTCCCTGCAATACAATAATTTTGTACTGATGTCAGGGAAGCATTTGCTTATAAGTGAATTCTGCTACTGAAATGCCTCAGTAAGATTACCTTTGTTTGTATTGCTTGTATGTTACCAATAGTGGCTGATTTGGAGAAGGAGCAATGATGGAACTTGCTGTCCATTTACTATCATGATTCAGGTTAATGCTGTTGTTAGCTGAGTATTCTTGGCTCTGGCTACCCGATCATAGCCTTCAACAAGTTAACTCATTTATCAACAGAGTATCGGTAAGCATTTTATGTGATGTGAATAAAATGGAAAATTATCAGTAGCTCTCATCGGTCTTGTCACAGCAAGAAGACCTGTTTACATTTAATACAGATTCGTTTTTACACGTACATGATAGACTTGTCTTTCTACCAACTACCTCCTTTTGTGTTGCCCTCACTTCAAATTAATAAGTGCAGACAGAATGGATATAAAACAAGATGGACTATAACTTTTGATGCACTAAATTTAGTAGACTGACGAGGCATGTCATTAAAACACATCATAGAAGAACTCTAATATTTACAGAAGTTTAAGTAATTGAGTCAATTTAGGGATCATTTGGGGGTGACATTCTGAACAGTTTTGATACTAAGATATGATAGTGGCAGCTTTCATTCAATGAATCTCACCTTCCTCATTAAAGCGAGTAATTCCACAGCAAATTATCACAGCATGAAAATTTCTTTCCCTCCTCCGCCGTTGTCATCTTGAATGAGGCATCCTTCACTTGCATTACCGTAACATAGTGACTATTCGCACCAACGCTACTAGCACCAAACAGAAATAAAAAGCCCTAAGTTATGTTGAATGTTTGGGCTGTATTCATTTTCTGTGGAATGACTTCTAAGCGCTTCTGTAACTTAGCTACTGAAGAGATTAAAACAAGCACACAGTCTTAAAGTTAACAAGAATTAAAAGTATAAATAATAAGAAATAGAGACACTCTTTTTATAAGTATAGAATAAATGCACATTATGTCTCACACCTATTTCAGTCTGATACCTTACTAAAGTCTTTCCTGCTAAGTTTTTGCCGGCAACTTTTTGTCTCTTCTATTATAAAAATTATTTTTTTGCACACATTTTTCTCGGGTCCCACTTGAATTCTTTAGACCAGCACAGCAGTAGTTTGCTGCAAATTGTCATGGCCCTTCTTCTAAGGTGTGTGTTCAAACTCATTAATAATGACAACAAGAATGAAAGAAATACATGCATCAAAATCAGGCCAGATTTGCAGTTTTTGTCTTTAAAATTGCCGTTATTACTCTAGAGTACATTGAATCACAATGATTTGGTTGTATTGTTTTGTTTTCGTGAAAAAAAAAAAGAAAAGAAGACCAATGTCTAGCAATGAAGCCATCGTATATAATCAAATCCTAATGTTGCTTGAAGAAATATTTTCATGACATTGAAATGGAGTGGCGAATTCGTTTTGTAGTACCATACCAGCATGCACATACATGATGGATTGAAATACTTCCCAACACTATGTATCCAAACCAGGGCAGATCACTGGCACTCGCGCGAATTTGAGAACTAGAGTCTCTTTGGACTAGCACTGCCACATTTTTAAATGAGTCGTTCACTGTGTTTCTCACTTAAGACTGTGTACATAATACTAATTCTTCAAATGCAACTGGGCATCTAAAGGTGGCAAGTGCAATTCAATACCTCTTGATAATTAAGTACTGAAAACTTCCCAACAAAAATGAGAAACATCATAAACTTTAATACAGCAAATTCAAGGTCTTTGATAACTGGAAGCGCTACTGATGACGGACTACAATAACATGAAATAAAGAATTACAGTAGTTTTTGCCAGTGTTTTGCTGGGCGTGTAGTTAGCTGCAATTGAACCCTGGGGACTGTTTTATATCAATTTTGATCACCATCACATAAACATGAAATATGTAAAAACTTCGTTTTTCTACCATCTACCTAATATTTTTTGAAATTACTCAGAACAGCTCTGGGTATTAATGATTTTCCACAGTATAGAAATTTTAGGTTCATAACAATGTGTGTCATCACAGGAGTCGTAGCATTTCAAAACTATTCCCTACTTGGAGGCTTTGATGCGAACCAGTGGTGTTTTGTTCTGTGTGCCATCACTGTCACCAGCATCACCTTCTTCGAACCCGTTCTCAGGACCTGGACGGCCGCACAACCTTCCCAAGTCAAAATGTCCACACAACTACCTCAACACAAAGTCGCATCTCCACAACTGCTGACCAATCAGAAAGCTTAAATCTAATAAGTCAGGATCATCACGCAAATCGTGCGTCCTGATTGGTCAGCGCAGTCAACCCTAGAGGCCCCCTTTCAGGGAGGGGCGCTTTTGAGCACGGTCCTATCTTAAACACATGTTGAGATTAGATAAGGTAGGAGGCACTCGGGGTGGCCAGAGCATTCGGGGGATGGTCCAAGTGCCCTCAGGTAGGGCCCGGCCGTGGCGGCGCGCCCTACAGGGGGATGGTCCAAGGCCCTCAGGTAGGCCCGGCCGTGGCGGCGCGCCCTACAGGGGGATGGTCCAAGTGCCCTCAGGTAGGGCCCGGCCGTGGCGGCGCGCCCTACAGGGGGATGGTCCAAGGCCCTCAGGTAGGGCCCGGCCGTGGCGGCGCGCCCTACACGGCCGAGTTGGCGACATTAGCGTTCTGCTGGCGCTGCTTGATGGAGGCCATGGAGGACGCCGGGTTGGTGAGAGTGTCCGTGACGCTGGACGAGTCCGTCGGGTTGTACAGGTACCGGAAGAAGCGGCCCCTGCGCGACGCGCCCTCCGCGGTCGCCGGCCTCGGCGGCTCGTCCAACCCGATGCAGCACAGGATCCACGAAATGGGCGGCACTCGTCTGCGGACAAACCAGCGTTGTGAAACGCCGTCCCAAATGGAAATGCACCGCCAATGGAAAGGCCGAGTATTTGGCCGCACCTGAGGCTGCGGCAGATGGCCGTGGAGAAGACGCAGTAGATGATGGGGTTGGCGGCGGAGTTGAGCGGCGCCAGGCTCTGCATGAACGTGGCCACCGCGATGTTGGACTGCGTCTCGGTGATGAAGCCGTACGCTTGCAGCAGGTCGAACAGGATGTACGGGCACCAGCACACAATAAATACTGTAGACACCAAACACGAGTTGTTGTTGTTGTTGTTATTACCACCCTCCCTCGTCGTCCCCCGGAGCGCCTGTGAATCGCAGGGTGGGCAACACCGCAAGACACTCCCGTGTGAAGGGCGGGTCCAGCGTCCATCCGCAGGCGCTCCTTGAACTCAACGAGGACGCAATGTTAGTGTGCTCTTACCAAACACGATGCCAAAAGTCATTTTGACAGTCTTGATCTTGGCCCTGGGGATTATGCCTCTTGAGGACGCTCGTCGGCAGTCCATTTCGAAGTCCGGAACTTGCTCACCGTCTTTGGAACAAAATTTTTTCATTTTTTTTTAAAGCGACAAATACAGGCACTGATATGCACAGTCACAAAAATGAAGGCATTTGAAGCTCACTGAGGTATCGCCTAGGCGGCATGAGTAGTTTGCTCTTGCTCCAAATGGTGAGCACGATGACGAGGTAGCAGAAGCTGATGATCAAAGCCGGTGCCAGGAACAGTAGAATGCTGACCACGGACATGTACAGCTTCCATTGCCAAGGTTCCAATTTGATCCAGCACTGCATGCGGCCTGAAACAGAGCGGAGACACACAAGATTAAAATTTCCAGTGATCGAAGGCGGGGTTTCATATTTGAGCACCAGACAGTCTGAGAAACCCAAATTGGTTTAAAAAACAAACAAAAAAAAAACATTTTTTTAAAAAGGTAAATTTAAACTCTGTTATTAAAATTGATTATTAATTTCGACAATGATAGAAATGCGTCTTTACCTTGAATCTCCTTTTCCTCGTAAAGGACGATGATGGGTAGTGAGAAAATGGCGGAGAGAGTCCAGGCGGTGGCCACCAACATGCGAGCGCGTCGCCCTGTCGCCAGCAAGAGCAAGGTGTTAGCGAACTAAGTGGGGGTGGGGCGGTGGGGGAAGTCAAAGTGGGCCACCCATTGTGCCCATGTTTGCGAGCTTGACTGCAGCCAAATCAGCTCACTAAGTCCCAAGTCGTTTGTATCCAGAATATGACTGGTTTATGCCTCTTTGTCCATATAAACCATTCCTGAGGATCCGGGGGGGGGGGGGGACTCCAAGAAGATTGAAATACACCGGTTCATCCCAGCAAGAAAAGTTGGTCCACATTTCCGACACTTCCGTCTGTAAAGTTGGCCACTATATCAACCGGCTTTTCGTGTCGTTGTCACATCGGGACCGGAGGGGAATGAGGGCGACCCGTGTCGAGCGTGTTTTTGTTTTTAAGCACCTTTTGGCGAAGAATGAGTAAGGCTGCCTCGCTGCGTCCGCATCCCAGGCGGACGACTTGCCGAAGCGAAGGGTTCTGTGCATGTCGAAGGCCGAATGGCAGAAACAGCCTCGAGCACGTCTCACCTGTTGCTGGGGCGCGGACGCAGACGAGGGTTTTACGCGTTCCCCGTGTTCCCCGGGTTCGAAAGCGACTTTAGATAGGCCCGTAGATCCACCGACTGCTTAAGGAGAAAGGGTCTGGTCAAGCACAGTCCACAGTTCACAGTGGGCCTGAAGACCGGTGGAGGCGGTTGAAATACCGGACGCGTTTTGAGCTCCAGAGTCGCTAAATGAGACTCGAACCGGACGTGTGACCCCATCAATGGAGTCCTATTGAGCGACTATGGAGCTCAAAACGCGTCTAGAGTTTCGGCCGCCTGCGCCGGTCTTCTCTGTCCCACTGTACAGTCACCATGAGTGACTTTGCGGGGCGACTCACAGCTGCCAGAGAAGTTCATCGGGTGGGTGATGGCGTCGTAGCGGTCGATGCTCAGGGCCACCAGGACGTAGGTGGAGGAGTAGGTGACGACGCACTGCAGGAACTTGATCATCTTGCAGGCCACGTTGCCCGCGTTCCAGCTCACCGTGATGCGCCAGATGAGGTCGGTGCCCACGCTGATGAGCCCCACCGACAGGTCTGCGGAACGAGAGCCGTGCGTTTATAGAGGGGTGCCGAGCTCCTGGAGCAGGTCGTGAACCGCGTACCCGCGATGGCGAGGTGTGTGCTGAAGAACCTCATCCGGGACTTGCGGCTCTTGCCCATGGAGAGGGCCACCAGGACGGCGCTGTTGCCGACCACGATGAACACGAACAGGATCCACAGCACGGTGATCTGCTCCGTCTGCGAACACGGCATTATGTTGTGGTCAAACGCAGGGTCAGCACGATGGGCACGGTGGCAAGCTCGCTCGTCAGCAACGGGGGTTCCCAGGGGCGTTTCAGCGGTTAAATAAGAGAACTCAATTTCCCCCACTCAAACACACAGCCACCCCGGCCACACACACACACCTACCCACACAACCACACACAGACACGCCCACGCACGCGCGCACTCGGAAGCAGCTACGCTGACGGCCACGCCCGAAGCCCAGGGGGGTGAGTTTGTTCGGTTCTCCACTTCTTTTTCCTTTCCCCCATTGTTTTTTTTTTTTCTTTTCGTTTTACCAGTGCGACGCGCGGCACCCGCCCGCAGGTACCACCGGTCTAAGCTATGTTTATCCCGGATTCGGGCCATCTGGGGAATCAGGGGTCCCGAGGGATGCTTAAGGCCGGCCGGTGGTCCGCCAGTGTGGTGGCCGCGCCCCGCGCCGTGGTGGCCCCGCAGACCCTGGACGAGTCTCCCCGCGAGCAACAGCCCCGCCACTGCTTGGACACTGCTCTGCTCGGGTACACCGGTGGGGACTGTGGGGACTGACTCTAAGCCCGGCACATTTCCACGGGGAGGCCAAGGCCCCCACCCCCCCACCCCTCAGCTCTTGGACAATGTGTCCATGGATCGGCCGCAGCGACAACATCGATTTAGATTTAAATTTGCGATCCAGTACTTTCACAGCCACACGTTACCTGTGCGGGGCCCCGTTCCCGAGAGACCTCCTCGGCTTCCCGCGGGAAACAGAGAGGCTCGGATTGCCCAATCCAAAGCGCAGAGGAAAAGGGGGGGGGGGAGTAAAACTGGCAGGGGTCTAAGGCCGAACTGGAGGGTATGATGAGAAGTCAGCTGGTCGAGGCCCTGTGGCGCCGCTGTGGCCGCACCACACACAGCCGTGACCGCAGGGACTGTTAGTTTTGTGGATCGGAAACTTGACCAACCAAATTGTTATTGTTTTTGCAAAGAGGGTCGGGCGATGGGGTTGTCACTCCTTTCCTATATCAGAGGCGGCTACAGAGCCAGCTGGAGAGGGGGCGGCAAAGCAGCACTTTTTGCCTACCTCTCTAGGGGTCGGGAGGTGGGGGGGGGGATGGTCCTTTTACCCCCCACTGGAGCCACGCTTGTCCTATATTTTCCCGAGGTACAGGTTTTAACATCATTTTCCTAAACCGGGGGGGGAGAAAGGAAGAGAGAGAGAGAGAGAGAGAGAGAGAGAGAGAGAGAGAGAGAGAGAGAGAGAGAGAGAGAGAGAGAGAGAGAGAGGGAGGGAGAGAGAGAGAGAGAGAGAGAGAGAGAGAGAGAGAGAGAGAGAGAGAGAGAGAGAGAGAGAGAGAGAGAGAGAGAGAGAGAGACAGAAAGGGAGGGATTAGAGATGAGAGAGCCGATAAGAAATGAGGGGTGCCCTGCCGGCCCCGCGCCCCGCGCCGCGCCCCTCACACTGGGTTGGCGTTGGGTGGCGTGCTCGAAGACTCTCCTGCGACGCCTCTCCCAGTTGGCGAAGTAAGGCCCGCGATGTTTCCCACTCGGCGGCAACCTGGCCGTCACGCGCCCCGTCCGGCGCAAACTTGCCGAAAATATATGTATTATTCGCGGCAGAAAAAGAGAGACAAAAACAAGATTGATGCAAGCGGCGCCACCGTTTTGTCTCGGCAAGGTTCTCAACCTCGAAATGCGTGTATGTGTGAGAAAGGGCGGGGAGGGGTGGGCCGGGGCGGCGCGGCTAGGGCCCTGCCCTTAAACTCTTTATGGCACACTAAAAGTACTTACAATGTCAAGGGGTGCAAGGAGCGCGACCCGCCCGGCCCACTGTTCGCGGGGTATCTCGTGCGACATCGCACAGTGGGTCAGAAGACCGTTGAGGCGGCCAAAATTCTAGACGCGTTTTAAGCTCCATAGTCGCTGAATGGGACTCGAATCGAACGTGTGACCCCGTCGATGGATTCCTCGTTTGGATAGCAATCCATTGGTGGGGTCACAAGTTCGATTCGAGTCCCATATAGCGACTGTGGAACTCAAAACGCGTCCGGGATTTTGGTCGCCTCAACGGTCTTCTGACCCACTGTGCATCGTGCTGCCAGAGCCGCGAGGCCGCGAGCAGTTGCCGCCTCCATGCCCACATCGGCATCCCGCGCCGATTAGGGCACGTGTGTAAACCTCGCGGGGTGAGGAGGGGGAGGGGCACTGTGGGGGGGAGGGCTTTTGGACGGCAACTGCGTCCAATCTAGCTGTGCTCAAAGCCTCCCCTCCACGTGCGGGTACTCCACGGATCCTACTCTTTCATGGCCCACACGGAAAAAAATAATTAGTTAATCCAACCGACACATCGGTTGGATAAACTAATTATTTTTTTCCGTGCTACTCGGGAAGGCTCTGACCGCAGCTAGTTGGAGAGCCACAGTGCCGCAAATTTAGTCAAAAAATGACTGAATATCTTATTGTAGTAGCAGTTTTTGCTGCATTTGGGCGGCCACCGCGTCTGATCTAGATGTAGTCAAAGCATATTGATGCCTCAACGTCCCGCTCGCGGAGACCCAAAATAAGACGCTCTCCAATGGGACGAAACATCGAGGACGACGCGGCCGACGCCGCCCCGCCGGCCAACAAGCCGATAATACCCCGAGATGAACGGCGGCGCGTCTCCATCAGTCTGCATTAGAGGTGGCCGAGGAGGTCGCTGGACCGCGGCGCCGACACACAATGGGCCAGAGGACCGGTGCAGGCGACCGAAACTCTAGACGCGTTTTAAGCTCCAGAGTCGCAGAATGGGACTAGAAACGAACGTGTGACCCCATCAATAGATTGCTCTTCGAATGGGGAATCCATTGGTGGGGTCACACGTCCGGTTCGAGTCCTGTTCAGCGACCCTGGAGCTCAAAAAGCGTCTGGAGGTTTAACCGCCTACGCCGGTCCTCTGGCCCACTGGGCGACATGTGCCGTGCCCGCGCACCGCAACCTCCCTCCAACGCCCACGCCGCCCACGCCAGAGCGCGGCGCAGCGTGGCGCAGCGTGGCGCCGGCACATTACCATAAACAGCGCGGAAATAACAGTTCCGCCGTGGTTTTGTTTCTTTAAATGGAAATAAAAAGACAGCAGCATGAGTCGTGCCGTGTCTGCGTCTTTGTCGCGCTGATGTCGCGCCCTTCATGGCGAATCGAGTCCCCGCCGTGAGTAGCATGGGGCCTGCAGCGCCCAGACGACTTAATACGGTTCAGCCGAGGGGGCGTGGAGAGGCGTGGCGTGGCGAGGCGTGGCGGCCCACGGAGCCTCTCACTCACAGAGCAGGTCCAAATCCCCACAACAATACTCACGTCCCAGAAAAGAAAAGAATCTGTCACGAAAGCCACAGAGGCCGTATTTTATTTGTGGCAGTACGGCGCTCGGTGCTTGGTCTGCTCAGCCGGCGCATTGCTCGGGGCAGCAGGGAGAACACTGTTATTCAACGAATGTGACGTCATATTCGTTAGAGTGTGAATTTTGTCACGTTTGTTTGAATACGATGTCACATTCGTTTGAACGTGACACGGCCGTTCAATTAGGGTGTCACATTCGTTTGGACGGGGGTCAACATTCAAACGAATGTGACGTCCTATTCAAACGAACGGGACAAAATTCACATTCGAACGAATATGACGTCACATTCGTTGACTAACAGTGAAGGCTGGGGTGGTCGTCGGTTCAAGACTTAGCAGTGTTGGTGGATGACAACCCACCCACCGGCCAGATTTCCTCCCGCACGCTGATTGATGCCGAACAGTGCGTCCACTGTGTGCCGTCGAACAGTGCGTCGCTCTGTCTCTCTCGGACTCATGGCGCGTCCCGTAGGAGTGCGAGAGAGACAGAGCCACATGTCGAGCGGCACTGGCTGGACGGGGAATGCAGTCCGCAATGAAGTCGCCGGTTGGCACCCCTAGTGCCTCGCCACTTTGAGACTTTAAAAAAGGCGTCGTCAAAGTATGTCATCACGGACGTGGCGACCGCCGCCCAGAATGCGCCGCTCCGGATAGTGGTTCTTTTGACCCTGCCTCCTCGACCCGCCGCGCCCCGCCGCGCCCCGTCCCGCCACGCCCCGTTGCATCGCGGGAAAGTCCTCTTGTTGGGATTTAGAGATTGCCGAAGCGATCGCCGCCGAATCATTTTGCAAAGGCATGGAACTATGAGCGCAAATGCCATGGCGCTACCATCGTGTCCACTTCAGTGACCAACGACACTCACTGTCCGTTGCAGGCCGTAAAACAAATAAATAAAAATGAATGCCCCTTTCGCGTTGAGAGACGGCTTGTGGAATGTGAAGCCCTGGAGTGGGCGGCCCTGAACTTGACGCCTTTTTCCAGAGCAAAAGTGAGTTATACTGCAGGGATTTGCCAAATGTGAATGTCGCAAGTTTTTTGGAAAAAGGAAATAAAAAAAACAAAAAAAACAAGGCAACGAGTTAAAACGTCAGTTTTCGTCATTGTTTGGGTGCAGTTAAAATTACATAAAAAAAAGTGTTGTTTTTTTTAAACTGTTTTTTTTCCCTACCGTTAAAGTACATGATGCTGCCGTTACAAGTGGCCTAGGCTCATCACACATGCCTCCCCCGCCCCCCTCCTTTACCCGGAAACGCCAACTAATCCAATTGCCGGAGGCAAGGGCCCCTTGGAGCCGCGATCCTGACCAGAGACCCCTGGGCGCAGACGGTCGCGTCGTCGGCGAGGGCAAGGGGAGGGGGCAACGGGAAGGGGTGCCTCTGTGGCCGCCGATGAACTCGGCTAGTCGCCTTTATAGTGTGCATGCCCCGGCCGGGACGGCAAGCCCTATGGCCGACGACGGGTAGCAGCGCGGCGATCGACCGCCAAAGCGATGTGCTCGAAAATACGGTTACGGCTTGCTGGTCTTGTTCGTGCTGGCCGGGGCCGGCCGGGCCGCCGGCCTCTTGTCTCGCCGCCCACGCACATCACGTCCGCGGGCCAAATACCTAGGCCAAAGCCTTAAGGCTTCGACGCGAGACGCGAGTGCACCGCAAGGACGAACTTTGACCCTGGGCGGAGCGGGGAGGGGGTGGGAGAGAGAGAGAGAGAGAGAGAGAGAGAGAGAGAGAGAGAGAGAGAGAGAGAGAGAGAGAGAGAGAGAGAGAGAGAGAGAGAGAGTGTCTTTGCGCGCTCCACCCTCGGCTCAACGCGGCCGCCGGTTTATGGCCGCAAATCAAACAACCCTGCTGCAGGCGTTACGGCCCCTGGGGGCCGCTCCCCCTTCCCTTGACCTTCGGGGGCGGGCCCCTCAGCTGCCCGCATCCGGGTGCCTGATGTCCTCTACAACTCCCGCCCCGTGTTCTCGGACTGGAAGGGAAAACAGCTCGCGGCGGAGATGGGATTTTTCCTCGTGCAGTCTCGCCGGTCCCGCGGCGTGCGCACATGCAGCACGCACTGCTCGACGTGCTCTCGCCTCAGCGCCGCGGCCGCCCCGCCGCCCCGTGTTATTCAATTCAGGCGAGGCTGCCGCCGCCGCCGCCGCCAGCCCTCCGAGCGGCGCCCCCTGCTTTCATCTGCAAAGTGTTTGCTTTCAGGTTGAGGCAGGTAACTCCGGGCAGCACCGCTGGAATACCCGGCGCGACGGGGAGTACTCCCTTCCTCCCTTTGCCGTTGTTTGTCAAGTTTTACTACTCCGCGGCCGCGACGTGAGCCGGCCCGCCAGGCAGCGGGCAGTAGCCGATGAGAAATTGCGGCCGAAAGAATCCAGAAATAATAGGAGAGGGGAGGAGGGGGAGGGCACGCCCCGACCGGCTGGCCGGCGAGCACGTACGCGGCGTGCCGTGTCCGGCCGCGTCTAGCCGCGTCCCGCCGTGGTGGCGGCGCTGCCTGGCGCTGCCTGGAGCTGCCCTGGCCCTGCCCTGGCGCCCCCACCCCCATTCAAGCGTCATTTTTTCCCCGCGCCGAGACCCGTGATGGTCGCGGCGTCGGACGCGGCCAGCAAGCAGCGTCCTTTCTTTTGTCCGTAATCTCGTTTTTGATTTTACCCCTGTCAGGCTGCTGGCCGCCCTCAGTCCACGTTCAGTTCCACGTCCGAAAGCGCCCAACCGTCACTCCTGTTCAGCCGCTACGAGCGCCGCGCGCGGTGGAGGTTTCGGACGCACCCCTTTGCCATGGTGGTGCAGCAGGATTAAATGCGCGCCAAAGTCAAAGTGGTGCCGAGACGCACGTGGCCGCCGCAGCCCGCCCCGCCCCGCCCAAGCCATGTCCCCGCGCTGACCGTGACGCCGCCGTCGGCCGCCTTTCGAGTCTATATCGGTTCCTTTTCGGGGACGCCGTTTTCGCCACATTCGTCATTCGGGCTCGGCGCGGCACGGTGCGGCGCGGCACGGCGCAGCACGGCGCGGCGAGCCTACTCGCCTCATAGTAGTAGTAGAAGTTGATGTGCGTGTTGTGGTCGGTGAGGTTGAGCTCCAGGTCCTCCAGCCACGAGTCGGTGAGGTTCCAGCCGACGGCGCGCTCCAGGTCCTTCTGGCCCTCAGCGTCCATGGCCATGGCTGCTGCGCCGCTCTTCTGGCCCACTGTGCGCCGGGGCTACCGGGGGCCGTCTGGGGGCGAGCTCAATGGCGCGGCGCCGCCGCGCTGCTGCTGTGTTTCGTCTAACACCGGAGTCGCAACTCCTCCGGCCCCTCCGGGGAGGCTGATCGGGTCCGCTGTTCATCTCATATCCGGACCTGACAACAAAAAACACGGCAGCGAAGCGTTAAGTCAGACAGGGAAATCTCGTCTCGAGAGGAGGAGACTAGGAGGGCGCGACTTTTGGGAAGATATCGGATGAAAAGGGTTGCAGTGAGGCAGGTCGTGACCACACGATGGAGTAAGAAAATTCGTTTCCTCATCAAATATACGCCGTATTTTGCGTGCGAATTGAGAAGAAGCGTCACAAAAAAGTTGGTCACATAGATTCAAATGCTTTGGCAAATGATATCGAGTTACGGCCGTCAGTCCGGCCGTTTCATCGCAACCCGTGAAAGAGGCCCTGATTAAAACATTAAGTGAAACAGGGCACCTGCTGGCGGGGCTGCGTGTGGAGTGCGCGCGGCCCGCAACGTGCAGGTCCAGTGATCCTATATGGCCAGGTGGGCCAGCGGGACGAGGCACGAACACGAGGGGATCCGCCCTGGGCGCTGCGGGCCGGGGCGTGGCACAGTGGGCCAGAAGACCAGCGCAGGCCGCAAACACTCTAGACGCGTTTTGAGCTTCAGAGTCGCTAAATGGGACTCGAACCGGACCTGTGACCCCACCAATGGATTCCTCGTTCGGAGAGCAAGCCATCGGTGGGGTCACACGTTCGGGTCTAGTCCCATTTCGCGACCCTGCAGCTCAAAACTCGTCTAGAGTGTTTGCCGCCTGCCCCGGTTCTTCTGGCCCACTGTGCGTGGCAGGGCTGGGCGGAGCATTCCTCATTATGTCTTCATCGCTGCAGGGACAATCATTTGCCCCGCGCTGAAAAACTGCCCCTGCCGAGCGCAACGCCGTCTCCGTCTAGCAATGAGGTGCCCCTGTCCCGCAGCGGCGCTCATTTCGCGTGTCGTGCCGTTTTCTTTGCTGCCTCGCTGCGTTGCGGTTTTGTTCGTGTTTTTACGATCCTGTCAAAAGCGCCAAGCGGTGAGCCTGCGCCACTCTGCGCGCACGCCGGGCTGCAAGGTGACTCCACCGAACATGGCTCTGTCCCTCTCGCACTGGTGGGGCGCTACGTAGGGGTGCGAGAGAGACAGAGCGACGGCCTGGCCAGCCACGCCGCCGGCCGGCCCGGCCGGGCCTGCCGGAGGGACGCGGTACTTTGGCATTCTCCCGAGGGCCGGGCCGGCAGGCCGGGTTTGATTGAGCGAGCGGTGCGTGCGACGCGACGCGACGCGACGCGAGGACCGCGAGGACGAGGGGGACGCGCACGCGGACAGCGGCCTCCAACGGCTGGCGGCTGGCTCAGACGACGCACAGTGGGCCAGAGGACCGGCGCGGGCGCGGGCGCGGCCGGCCAAAACTCTACTTTGTGCCTAATAATTACGTACTCAGAGATGAACGCCTCTGCGCTCGCGGCCACCGTGAGACACCACAGGTAGATCCTAGAGCCCTAGGATCTAGGGCTCTAGGAGCCCTATATACTTCGTATATAGGGCTCTAGTAGATCCGTACAGAATGCGTATCAAAATCAGCAAAACATCGCAGAATACGAACACCAGCTTTTGGACATAGTAGCTCGGATATAGTAGTCGGCGCACAGACGTTCTCGACCACACAACATGTCGGTACAGGTTAGGGTCGCGATCCGAGAATGGTTAGGAACCGCTGTGGTAGTCCCTGTTTGGAAGGTTTGTTATGTTGGTACTGCTGACTGAATGGCGATGATGGTGTTGTTGTTGTCAACTGTGAGCGTGCGTCCTTTCCTTTTTCATTTCTTCCATAGTTTTTCCAACAAGTATTCTGGTTCTATCGGCCGTTAAAATCAGGAATCGAATTAATCGAAGGAAACGTGAAAGGGCGTGGTGTGGACATGCAAGACCGTCGCTGCATTGAAGCTTATAGTCCTTCTAACCTCACCATGGTGTGTTCGTTGGAAGCAACATAAAGGAAAGGGACCTAGGCAGCAGTCTTCCTGTAGTGCTTCTTTCACTCAGAAAATAGTTTGGATAGTATTCAATTCAAAGTGTTCCAGTTTTAAAAACATGACACTACCTAACATGACACTACTCTAACTTCTTGTGACCAAGTGTGTGACTTAATGGCGGGGTCACCATCTGAGCTCAGCTCTACGATATGTGACAGGTTTGTGTTGTTTTCGTTTAAGATATTGCTCAGAAGTATTCAGCATTGTTAAGGATGTATAAACCTGGCCTAATATATTTTCATGATTGCATGCTTGCAACCTTAAATGTTTGCGCACACATTAGGCACATAACGAGTACTCTGTTTAGATGAGTATTCATTGAGCGTATTCTTAGCTGGACTAGTGATACAGACGTGCAGACCTGGATGAGTGCGCAACATTTATTATTTCTTGGATCACTGCGCATGAGTTGCTGCATGCTTTTAATCATCTGTGGTTGCGCACCAAGTGAGTGGTAAAGTTTACAAGGCGAGAATGTTTATATTTCCTTTGCCGCTGCTACTTCATGACAGGCAAGCCGACTTTGCCACCGCAGTCACTTCGTTTTTACCGTGATATTTTCTCCCTGTGTGTGTGTGTGGGGGGGGAATATGTAGGTGTGTGTGTGTGTCTCACAGTATTATTTTTACGACACGTGTCGTATGCGTATTCATGATGATGGCACGTGCAAGTATTTTGCAACGGGGTGCCCAGCAGCAGGCAGAGGCTGATACAAATAATTTTCGGCGGGAAATGCATTAGCCTGTGATGATGCGACACTCGGCCCTCACACGTTGGAGGGAATGCACGCGCTGTCGCGCAGCTGTCACAGCCCGCGGGGTAGAGCAGTCACTCTGCTTCATGTTTTCTGTTTTTTTTTTTTTTTTTTTTTTTTTGTTTGTTAGTTTTTTTTTGTTTTTCCTCAGGGGCGAATACACCCGCGCTTGTGCGGCAACAGGCTAATTTTCCCCGTTCGCTCAGGGGGAGTCAGTCAGGGCGACCATTAACTGGCGTCGGAAATAGACAGACGCTTGCCTGTCAAAAGGGCGCGGCGTGTCTCGCGTTTCATCGTTTCATAAACACGCGGAACACGGCACGGTCGCTCCGCTGGCTGCTGCCCCGCGGTTCGGGGGTCAACCAGGAACTCGCGAACCCTTGCCGCCAGAGGGCACGCGAGGGCCCCAGGTTGTACCCCCGAGGGACGTCATGCACATGTTGAGGATGGCGCGGGGCGGGGCGCACAGTGGCTGGTTCAGAAAACCGTTGAGGCGGCCGAAATCCCGTACACGTTTTGAGCTCCAGAGTCCCATCTAGCGACTCTGGAGCTCAAAACGCGTCTAGAATTTTGTCCGCCTCAACGGTCTTCTGACCCTCTGTGGGGCGGGGCGATGCGCTGTCTAACGGCATGGAGTGCCCGACGCAGCCACCATCCGATCCCTCCTGTGATCCCAGCAGAGCTGCAAAGATGTCGGTCTGTCTGGTTGCGTGGCGCGGCGCGGCGCGGCGCGGCGTCGTGTGCAGCTGTCCTGCCAGTACACTGTCAAGTGGCGTCACTGGCGTGGGCCCCCCAATTACACGGGCGTGCGGTATTTATTTTGGCCGCGGCAGATCTCCCTTCATACGACCAGTCATGTACTGGCCGGCTGCGGGCCGCCTCCGAGCAGGGCGCCGGCCGCCGCTCCGTCTCTCTCGCACTCGCGGGGCGCGCCGCGTAGCCGCGTGGGGTGCGAGAGAGACGGAGCGACGAGAATGCGGCGGGCATTGCGTGCCGCCCGGCCCGCCCCTCGGCAGCAGCGACACTGTCGAGTTGTCCGAATTACGGAGGCGGGCAGCGCAGAGCATCAACAATGCGAGCCCCTTGCCGCCAATGAGGAGAAGCACTGCGTGGTGCACGATGGTTCGTGCGTGAAGCGCGTCCGGAGTTTCGGCTGGTTTCGGTCGTCTGCGCCGGTCTTCTGGCCTGCGCGGCGCCCGGCGCCTGCGAAGTCTAGGCAGGCCATCCCGGAGTACTATCAGTCTCTAAAGTTTTGTCTGGGCGATACCCTATGCGCGAGAGACTGCTCATAAGGAGACCGTTGAGAATCTCTCGTGCATGGGGTATCGCCCAGACAAAACTTTAGAGACTGATAGTACACTCCGTGGCCTACCTGCCAGGCGCTCGCTTCATGCTTAATTCATCGTGCGGGGCGGGGCAAGGGTGGGGTGAACTGCCACCAGCAGCCGCAACGCTTCAACGCGTTCTTTTCACTCGTCCAGTTTTTCACCCTTCCTCATTGAAAACCTCAGCGTTGAAGCGTCTGACGCCGCCGCCGGGGCGTGCCGTGCTGCAGAGCCCCCAAGAGAACAGGCAGTCATAATCTGGTCCAAAGGACGTCGAATGATGTCATTTTGACGGCTCTCAGTCGGTTGGCGTGCGTGATCACGTCCCGGAGCGGCGGCCTGTTGAACGTGCCGGCGAACTGTGCGAGTATTTCGGCCGCATTCGGGGTTCGAATCAGGCGGAAATGAAGCGAAAATGAATGTGAGCGGTAAACCGACAGAGCCGGCCCGCGCCGGGCACATAGCACAGTCCCTCCCTGCCGCTGGCATTCAAAAAGGGGGGGGGGGAGCTCTCGGCGGATTTGCGATGTTTTTGTTTGAAGTGCCCGACGAAAATTCAATCTCGTCCCGCGTTGCCCTTTCATTCTCCTTGTTTGCGGTAAACCCCACCGTAAGATCGAAAAAAATTTAACAAAATCAACAAAAGGCCGCCGCGGTCTTCTGGCCCACTGTGTACTCCGAGTGCATCGAGAGCACGGAAAGAGAATGATGCATAATGGCGGGGCGTGGCTGTCGCCGCCTTGCGTCGAGTGGACAACTGTCGCCGGGCAACAATTACTGCCTCGGTAATTAGCGTCCAGTCGGTACGCCCCGCGCATGGCGGCTCGATTACCGTTAAGTAATGCGGGGCGAGGGCCCCCCCGAGGGGCAGGCCGCTGATTAAATTAGGAATCAGCAACAAATAAAGCACGAAAAAACAACAATTGTACCCCGTGTGAGCACAGTTTTGGTCTGATGAGACTTTGCCTTTGGTGACGTCATTGTAGCCTTTTTTTTTGGGCAAATCCCTGAAAATTATTCTGAGAGTTCGTGGATATAGGGTCTGAAACATACTTGACTTTTGGGCCTACGGTACGCTTTTGAGATGGGGAATCGAATCGGCGCGCGTCATGAAATTGGGTTAGGTCGGGACGCTGTTGCACCGGTAACGCAACGGCCTGCACTTTCCGTTCCATTTGAAAAAGTCACCGTCGCAATAAGCTGAGATAAAAGTGGAGTGGCGAAGTAATTCGACTTCCGGTCGGCGGCGCGGATTGGCCACCGCTGCGACGTGCGACACATTTAAAGGCGGCGAGGGAGATTTAAGATTTACATTGGAGTGGCTTTCCTTGTGCGGCTCGTTTTCAGTCCTGAATGCCTGCAGTGCTTGTGGAAGAAACACGGTGGCGGCCGGCGTATAAAACGTCGCTGATTTGTCAAGTTGTCTCGGCCGACGCCACCACACTCGTAAAACGGCGACCGCCTCGCTGTTTTTGTTTTTGTCTTTGTTTTCTGTTTCGAACGCGTCCCTCGAAAGGAAGGGCACCTGAGTGCACAGTGGGCCGCCTGGGAGAGCGAAGGGTGCAAGACGGTGCAATATTTTGCTCTGTCAAAAACGTTTCATTAAATCGACTTAAAATCAAGTTGATTTTCTAAGTAGTATAGCGACTAAGAAAGTAACCAACAGTCAACACAAATTAAAACTTCTTAGTAGTATTTACAAAACCTTTTGTTTTGCAGTGTGCTCGCCTATCCCCCTCGCCGCATCCTAGAGGTAGTGGAACTAAATTAAATAAAAAGTGACTCATTTGGCAGCTGCTCCCGTGGTTCGTGATGCGGTGACTCCGAAAGCCATTCAACCTGTGGTCACTCATTTGGTCCCGAGCGAGCGAGGTTCCCGGACCACCCGCAGCAGACATTCCGAGCCGCGTGTCGCTCCGTCTCTCTCGCACTGACGCGGCGTCCCACAGGGTCCCGCAGGGTCCCGCAGGGTCCCGCAGGGGAGCGGGAGAGGTGGCGTGCCAATCTGCCTCTCGCTGCTCCTTTGCTCAATGGAACCTGACTACGCCATGGGACGGAACGTGGGCCGGGGACCGCAGCCGGTCCGTCCCTCTCTCACTCCGCCGGGATGCGCCGTGAGTGCGACGGAGACGGAGCGGCGACCGCGACACTCCGGGTGGCGGGACCGGAACCCTGCAGGGAAGGCCAAGCACTGCGCCGCACTGCACGTGGCGCTGCGTAGCGCTGCGTAGCGCTGCGTAGCGCTGCGTAGCGCTGCGTAGCCCACGGCTAGAAAAGATTCTCTCTTTTCACCGCGGCGGCGTTTTTCCATCCGCTCGTTGACGAAGGCCGGCGAACCACCGCACAGCCACCCCTTGAATGCGAGGCGCGCCGCGGATATCGCGACGCAGTGCCTCGTTGACGACCTCAGAGTCCACAGCGCACAGTGGGCCGGAAGACCGGCGCAGGCGGACGCGTTTGGAGCTCCAGAGTCGCTAAATGGGACTCGAACCGAGCGCGTGACCCCACCAATGGATTCCTCGTTCGGCGAGCAATCCATCTGTGGGGTCACGCGTTCGGTTCGAGTCCTATGCTTAGCGACTCTGGAGCTCAAAACCCGACCGGAACTTTGACCGTCTCCACCGCCGTCTTCTGGCCCACTGTGCGTGGGAGCGGGGCGTCACCGCGCCCTTTTCGTTCCCTTCTGTGATTGACAACAAATATTTGTCTCGCCGCCCCGCGAGAATACTGCGGACTGCTATTGTCTCGCTGGGCGCCGCGCGAGTTGTGGGACCGCGTGGCCGTGGGCGCTGTGAGGTAGGTGTGTTTGTGTGCGTGTGCGTGTGTGCGTGCGTGTGTGGTGCTGGCAAGTGGCGCCTCGTTAGCCCGTCAAAAGTCACTCTGAACGACTGTCCTCGTCTATTTACGCCAAGAGTGGCCGCCGCCGCCGCCGACCCATCAGGGTGAGCGCGCACGATGCGCTGTGTTTGTTGCAAAGCCCGCGCGGACCGAGTACTCCGCGAGTACAGTTGCGATGCGTTTACATTATTGATCTTATAGAGACCGTGCTTCTCTCTCTCTCTCTCTCTCTCTCTCTCTCTCTCTCTCTCTCTCTCTCTCTCTCTCTCTCTCTCTCTCTCCCTCTCTTCTCCCTCTCTCCTCTCTCCTCTCTCTCTCTCTCTCTCTCTCTCTCTTCTCCCTCTCTTCTCCCTCTCTTCTCCCTCTCTCCTCTCCTTCTCTTTCACACAAAAACACGCGCGCGCGCTCGGTTCCTTGTGCCCCGCTTTTGGTCCGGGCCGAAAAAAGGTCGCCGCGCTGCTGCGCTGCTGCGCTGCTGCTCTGTGGTACACTGGGAGCGGTCCGGATGCAGCGAGCCAGCCGAGCCGGCGGCGACTGGTGCCATCTCCATACTGCACCGCGGCGCCGCCGCACAGTGGGCCAGGCCCGGCCAGGCCGCCACGCGGCACCGAGCAGTACCATAATAAAGTCGTTAGTATGAGAATGTCGCAGTGGAGAGGGCCAGCCGTGTCTATTGCTTCACTATCTCTCTGTTCCTCTCTGTCTAGCCACTACCCATGTCTGGGCCCGGACCACCTTTCTCTCCATTCTTATGCCCAGTCACCGCCAGCGCCGCGGATGTCCCCGCTCCAATTTGCATCCTGCAACATCTCTGTCCTGCACTGTTTGAAAGAAAAAAGGGAAAAGAATCTTGGAAGTTCCAGGAGAACTTGTTGGAAAAAAAAAATTGCCTCCGATCCACGGAAAATTGAAAAAATCTCCAATGTTTCTATTATGAATGAGTTTCCAACAGGTATAGTGCTTTGAACCCTGGGGCCTGCATCCTGGAGCCAGACTTCCCCTGGCGGCCCACCCGGACCCGGAGTCTCTCTTTCTCTCTCTCTCTCTCTCTCTCTCTCTCTCTCTCTCTCTCTCTCTCTCTCTCTCTCTCTCTCTCTCTCTCTCTCTCTCTCTCTCTCTCCATCGACCCTCCGCGGCGCCAAAGATGGCCGCACAGCCATTAGTCCGCACTTACAAGCTGTCTGCGTATGACGCTCGCTCCAAAATCAGCGTCCAGATGAGACAACTGGAAAGGGCGGGCTATTAAAAAATCACCGGTTAGTTGATGGAGGTGGTCAATCGCTTGGACAGTCGGTTCAAACTAACCGCCGCGCGCGTTGAGTAACATTGTTTCCTGTGTACTCTGAGCCGGGGGGCCCGCTGTTGCGGCCGTTGCGCTGGGTCTTCATAACCGTTCAGGTGTGCGCGGCGAGAGTGGCGAATCTCGCATCTCCGCCCGTCTTCCGCCAAAAGCACATGCTAATTGTCGGGACATGTAATTACCGGCACTGAAGGTGCGTCGCGTCTTGCGGTCCATCCGTCTGTCTGTCTGTCTGTCTGTCCGTGCGTTTCGCTGAGGTGCAAGACGGGCGGACTGAGTCACGCATCTTGTACTCCCGCGCAGACACACCCCCTTTTCCTCGCCGTGCGTAACTCCCACTCACACAGTGGGCCAGAAGACACGAGACGCGTTTTGAGCCCCAGAGTCGCTAAACAGGACTCGAACCGAATATGTGACCCCACCACTGGATTCCTCGTTCGGAGAGCAATCCATTGGTGGGGTCACACAGTCGGTTCGAGTCCCATTCAGTGACTCTGGAACTCAAAACCCGTCCGGGACCGCCGGTCTTCTGGCCCACTGGTACTACTCCCAAACATGCAGGTTCCCGCGAGAAGCAGTTTAGCCTTTGGTTTCGCTGACGGCCCCCGCAGCGGCAGGTACGTCCGGATTTGGGTTGGGCTTTTGGACCGCCTTCATCTTTTTATTTTTGTTATTAATTGCCGAACTGGCCGACCTGCAAGCAAGCGGTGCGCAGCCATTGGTGTGGAAGTGAGAAGTCTCGCCCCGTTCCCACGGCTAGGCGGTACACCGCTACGGGACGCCCCATGAGTGCGAGAGAGACGGAGCACTGTTCAGCCAGCATGCTCCTCCCCGTCAATACCGTTTAGAAGCTGCAGAGCCCAAAACGCGGCCAGACGTGTTCGCCTGAACAGACCTTCCGTGCCCACTGTGCGTCAGCATTGGCGCATGCCAAACCACTGCCAGAGGGCTCCGAGAACACCGATAGGCGTGCCAACTCGAGCCCTCCGGCACCAGAGTAGTCTGTCTTAATTTGTTCTGAGGTCGCAACTGTCTTGTTCCGACCATGTTGTAAAGAGTTTTGTCTCGGGAAAGAGATGGGTTGACGTTACGGGCTGCCCGCGAACCGACCCACTGGGAAGGGCGTCGAACTGAATGAAACATCAAAACGACAGTAGCGAAAGTGTGTTTTATACCGTTTGACGAAACTTTCCATGATGACAGCCGAACATTACCCAATAAAACGTATTGAGGCACGCCAACAAAGGCCGGCCCGGACGAGGAGCGGGTTAACCGGTTTCGCACCTTCGCGGCAGTGGGCCGGACGCCGATAGGCCTCGCCATTCAAACTTCGCCGCTCATTTGTCTGTCTTCGGAAACTGTGCCGGTCACCACGAGCAGCAACGCGATCCTGGACTTGGCCTCGTCGCTCTCCGTCCCCCGAAACCGAACGCCCCCATTAGTGCGAGAGGAACAGAACGACAAAGCACTGCTTTACACTCGGCATGCTAGTCATCTAGCCACGGATTTTTCTCTCAGCATTGTCCCTCCTCCAACCTCATTTAAAAAAAAATAAATTCCGTCACCAAAAGCCGCAGCGCCAACAATAGGTTGCTTAGAAAAATGGCACTGCTGGACTCTTTCTAGTTTGAGAGGCGGATGTGGGCGGCTGCGTCCGGTACGGTGACTGTGCAGTGGGTCGTTGAGTCCCCTTCGTGAGAGAGAGAGAGAGAGAGAGAGAGAGAGAGAGAGAGAGAGAGAGAGAGAGAGAGAGAGAGAGAGAGAGAGAGAGAGAGGACTCTCGGAATCAGTCGGATTGACAGACATATTACGGCGCCCCGCGCGTTTGGCGGACGCGCCCTGCCAAGAGCGGTTCTTCATTCTTTTTCGCGCCGCCCGCCTGTCGTGCGTTACTGCAGAAAATACACGAGCGTGGTGGGGGCGCTGACCAGTGTTCGCTAGGGCTCGTGCACCACGCGGCGCCGCGCCACTCCCCACAGTGGGCCAGAAGACCGGCGCGGGCGGCAAAAATTCTAGACGCGTTTCGAGTCCCAGAGTCGCTAAACGGGACGCGGACCGAACGCGCGCCCCACCGATGTATTCCTCGTTCGGAGAGCAATCCATTAGCGGAGTCGCATGTTTTGTTCGAGTCCCATTCAGCGACTCTGGAGCTCAAAACCCGTCCGGGATTTTGACCGTACCTCCACCGGCCTTGTGGCCCACTGTGCGCCCACCGACGGAGCGGGTCGCGTGCCGCCCCGCACTTGTTTTGAATGTGTCGGCGGCGTGTTAAATACCGCGCCGCCGTGCCAAGCCGCCGGGGCCCGCCCCGCGCCCCGCCGCGTGATCGTCTGATTCGGCGAGAGAAGCCGTCAGGGACGCAGTGTCCCACTGTGCAGTCCCGGGGTGGAGTGGCAGGTGCCTGCTCGGCCGCTCTGTCTCTCTCGCACTCGTTGGGTGTCCCGCATGGGGGAGAGAGAGAGAGAGAGAGAGAGAGAGAGAGAGAGAGAGAGAGAGAGAGAGAGAGAGAGAGAGAGAGAGAGAGAGAGAGAGAGAGAGAGAGAGAGGATGGCGCCGCTCGATGGATGCCATTATCGTCGCGTCTCGGTCACCCGGCCTGTCGATTACATAAAAAAAGAACAAGCGTGGAGAAAAAAAAGAAGGGAATTCGGTTGATGCTTATTTACACACGTGCCGGGCCTATTCGAGCCGAGCCGTCTTGGACGCCACCAGGCCCACCAGGTCACAGGCCGCCACCATCGGCGGTGAGGAGACGGGGGAGGGAGAGGTCGGCCCAGACTCTGGCAGTGTGTGCGTGCGTGCGTGAGAGTGTGTGAGCTGGGCGTGAGCGCGTGTGAGTGAGTGTGTTAGCGTGACATCCATCAAATAAATGTGGCGACGTTGGAGACCTCAGCTAGCGCCACCACCGCCCCCCGTTCGCGCCCCCCTTCCCCCTCCCTGCCCGCCCCTGCCCGTCGAGGGCCCCGCCCAGGGCCCTGACTGCCTCGCACCACCATCAGGGACCTGTTGGTGGCTGAAAGAATATGCAGAGACGCCACGGGGCGCGCCAAGCGGGGCGGGGTGGGGCGGGGTGTGCCAGTCGCTATCCGTCTTAGTGTCATGGCGATGCACGTCGCTCTCAATGAGTGTTGAGGGGGGGGGGGGGCGGCACGTCGAGGGCAGGGTGCGTGCCAACTACTTGCGTGGTTTCGCATTGAGACTTTTCTTAATCAGTACACGCGCAGTTTGTGTTGAGTGAGCTGATCAATCAGCCAATCAGAGATCGACATCACCGCGCGTGAGCTCTGCAGCTTCGCTGCGACTCACCCCACTTGGGGTTGAATGTGCGAGCCCGGAGGGTACAGGCAACGAGCTTGCCTTGTGACCATTGAAATCCAACTCGGGCGGAACGGAGCCAGCTCCGGTAACAGCGCTGGGCCACTCGGCGCGGAGTGGAGGACTTGTTGCGTGCGACAAATGATGGAGCAGTGTCGCAGGGCGGGCCCTTGGGCGGCCAGGCAGGCCAGCGCGGACGCGAATCTTCATCGACAGCGGTATTGTATATGCCGCAGGCCCACCGGCTTTTGCAATGTTATTTTTGGTTTGCGGGGCAGGCAGGCAGGCAGGCAGGCAGCGTCGCCGCTTCGGCCTTTCGCCCTTTCGGCACCCCAGCCAGTTATTTCATTTCCCTTGCGAAGACGTATCGGTGTAGGCGTGGCGGGGCGGGGCGGGGCGTTCCCCTCGTATAAAGTAATCCCCGTGTCAGGTAAAAATTCCTCGATTTCGCCCACAATGCTACATCCCCCGCCTCAGAGAGACTTTTCGAAGAGGTTTCGGCCGGCGTGGCGTCACTCGCGTCTTGCTTGCTCCTTTTCGCTTCGTTTTATTTTTATCTTTTTATTCATTTTTTTTTTAAATCTCAGCCACCGCCACCACCACTCCGCACCGTGGTACGCCGGAAGTTGAGAGCACCAGGATTGACTCGTCCTGACCAAAATACTGTCGTCGCACGCAGACAGCAGCGAGTTTCCCCCCATCTGGCTGGCCATCCTTAATATATACCACACACTAAGAGCGGTTCGATTTTTCAATCCGACCGACAGGCTTGCTTTCCTAGTAAACCTGTCGTCCGGCGCCTCGAATCGGACTCCCCAGCAGCAGTCACCGGCTCCAACGGCCGGTGTTTCGTTCTAAAGAAAAATTGGTCGATTTATAGGACATGATGCGCTACTGCACTGACATGTCGACGACCGGCGGAACGCTGCGCGCGTGACGGTCTAGTGTGGCATCGTGCGGCAACGACGCCGTGCGGTGATTGTCTTGACAACAACTTTTTAGTGTCCGCTCACACACACACACACACACACACACGCACGCACGCGCGTTCATATACTCACACACACGCACGCGCCTTCACGCCTTAAGCACACCTGAAGCACTCACACACTTACATGTACACATGTACACTCACACCTCAACCCCCCCCCTCTCTCTCTCTCTCTCTCTCTCTCTCTCTCTCTCTCTCTCTCTCTCTCTCTCTCTCTCTCTCTGTCTCTCTCTCTCTCTCTGTCTCTCTCTCGCACGCCCGGCGTTTGCATACTGCTGTCCCGCCCGCTTGAACGGCGTCTGCGCTGATGAAGGCGACGTAAACGGCCGTGCTAATGGAGACGATTCGGAGCCTAGTGTCTCGCCCATACTCCCTTCCCCTTCTCACTCTGACTCTTAAATTAACAGGATCACATTAATGTCTCCCGCGGTGGGTATGCCATGCCCGCCGTCACCGTTATACAAATTCCAGACACTGTCATCAAGCGCTCCTCGCGACGTGTCCGATTAATTTAGAGCCGGCGATCCAATGGAACTAAAGGCAATAAAAACAAGTAAAAAACGCAGCAGCAAAATCAATGCGTATACGCATTCGCACAGTCCGTGTGGATCACTCACCAGGGCGCGTCGCGTCACTTATTATTTGGAAGGGCCCGCGTGCACTGCACTGTGGGCTCCCAGTGCACAGTGGGCCAGAAGACCGTTGAGGCGGCCAAAATCCCGGACACGTTTTGAGCTCCAGAGACGCTAAATGGGACTCGAATAGAACATGTGAACCCACCAATGGACTGCTCTCCGAACGAGGAATCCATTGGTGGGGTCACACGTTTGATTCGAGTCCCATTTAGCGACTCTGGAGCTCAAAACACGTCTAGAACTTTTGCCGCCTCAATGGTCTTCTGACCCACTGTGCAGTGCGTGCGATACTAGAAGCCGGAAAGAGGCGAGATACTGGCGGCAGGCAAGGCGGCGACGGAGGGGACCAGAGGGGACCGCCGAACTGGGCCAGAGGAAACGAAGGACGGCACGAAGGGGCCGGCCGACTGTGCGGCCTCGGCCTGGCCTTAAGGAGCCTTCCAAGGAGCCTTGCCCCAGGACCGGTCGCGGCGACAACCCCGGTAAGTAATCATGATGAACAGAGAGGCGCTTGTCAATGGAATGTGTCAGCGGCGAAGGAAGGCGCGACTCCTGAACGTGCTCTCTCTCTCTCTCTCTCTCTCTCTCTCTCTCTCTCTCTCTCTCTCTCTCTCTCTCTCTCTCTCTCTCACACACACACACACACACACACACACACACACACACACACACACACACACACACACACACACACACACACCGGTCTTCTGGCCCACTGTGTAGCATCGGCCAACACGGTATATCTTTTCCCTAGATTCTTCCAGCGTGCGAAAGGAGTCTTGTTTCGCCGGTCGGCCCGGATCGGTTTCCGCGACAACAGGACGGCCCGGCAAAACAGCGAAATGGGGCACGACACGGCTATTGGCTCCCCCTTCCCCGCGCTGCATCCTCCATTGTGCGACTTGCATGGTGCAAGTCCACCCCCCGCCACGAACCCAGGAAGCGACCCCGTCGCCATCGTTCATCCGAAAAAAGGCAATGTCAGTTGCATTTAAGACAGGCCAGAAAGAAGCTCCAAACGTCACAACATCCCATGGGGCTTCCGAACACTTGCAAGTGGAAGCCACCACAGACGGAAACCCGCTTGCTGTTAGTGTTGGTCAATGCATACGCATGGACATGGAGAGTAGATACCGTCTTACAGCCTCATAACAGTGGAGCTGTGACATTTACGTCGTCGTCCGAGTCAAATTCACTCGGACTCGCCATTTTTACAGTGATGCCGGCCAAGTCGCGTGCCATGAAACAGCCTGCACAAATGCCGCAGTCACAAACGTTTACGACTCATCAAACACCAGGGCGCCATCCCCGTTGCATGAATGAAAAAAAAAAGCTGCTTTTTGTGGGTGTATGTGTGTGTGTGTGTGTGTGGTGATGAATGATGCATACGCGTAGCGCAAATTCGCAGGCAGAGAGGATGAATGAGGGTATGTCGGGTATATGTGTGTCAGAGAGAGAGAGAGAGAGAGAGAGAGAGAGAGAGAGAGAGAGAGAGAGAGAGAGAGAGAGAGAGAGAGAGAGAGAGAAGGGTGCACAGGGTCCTAGTCCTGTATTGACGATCTGTTGTTGAGCCTCTTAGACGCGCACAGCCAGCAAGGGGATTTCGCTGTGTTTGTCTGTCTGCCCGCGTCTCTCTGTCTGTTCGCCCGTCCGTCTTATGACAAGGCTCGCGCGCGCTTCCAACGGATCTGTGCTCTTCCGGGCGGACGTCGGCATCAGTGGGTGCGAAAGTGCAGAAAGCGCGTTCGGGATGCTTTCAGTGTCCAGAGAGCGCCCTTGGGAGGCTTTCTTCGAGGTCCAGCTGCCGGGGTGCAGTTTGTGCCGATCACGGTCGGAATGAACTGTTCCAAGACGGTTCAGTCCCACTGTTTTCACTGCCAACAGGAAATGTTTGTTGGTGTGATCCTAGGCCACAGAAGCTTCCTTCTGCGTGTAGGAGAGAGGGAGAGAGACAGAGAGAGAGAGAGAGAGAGAGAGAGAGAGAGAGAGCGCTGCGTGTGTGACTTGGGCATGCAGACACGTGGATTCGTATGCCGAATGCGCTGCTCTGGCGCGTTAAGCGCGTTCGGGCGAAGCTCGTCGGTCACGGTCCGTCATATCGACGCTTCCACCTGAATGTCGGCTCGGAGGTGACACGGGCCGCTTGCACAGTGGGCCCCACGCAATGGCAGGGCCGCCATCAGACGAGCGCGCTGGGTTTAGCAAGCAACGCGCCCCGATATGACTGCGTGAGCTGCTTATTGGCAAACGTACCTCGTTTACTTTGATCTACGGATCCGTTCGCCAGGACGAGCCGGGCCGCGGCGGGCGTACTTACAGTGCGGGGGATCCGACTTGGACGACGTGCAACCCCTTGAGGAGCGCGCGGTGCTTGCTGGGAGACGCGATTAATGAAGCCTGCTCAACTCGCGCGCGCCCGCCCACACGCCCACTCTCACACACACTCACACAGTGCTGCGCGATGTACGCCCACTCGCACAGGGCGCCGCTGCGTTTCACGCTCCAATACTGTGCATTGCTTGTCGTGTCCCCGGACGCCTGGTCTGCCGCGGGGCCCAGGGGCAGCAGGCTGACGCCGAGCGTCGCTCTGTCTCTCTCGCTCCCTTACGGGACGCCCCACGAGTGCGAGAGAGATAGAGCAGGTCGTGGCGCGCCGTGTGTTTTACAGCCGTTTGATCGCCACGCCGATTCTGGCCGAGCCCTTTTGCGCTGCCCGCCGCGGCCGGCACACAGTGGGCCAGAAGACCATTGAGGCGGCCAAAATTCTAGACGGGTTTTGAGCTCCAGAGTCGCTAAATTGGACTCGAACCAAACGTGTGACCCCCACCAATGGATTGCTCTCCGAACGAGTCACACGTTCGGTTTGAGTCCCATTTAGCGACTCTGGAGCTCAAACCGCGTCCGGGATTTCGGCCGCCTCAACGGTCTTCTAGACCCTCTGTGCAGCCCGCACACAGACCTAGACGGGCTAGACGGCGGCGGCGTGCACCGCGTCGTGTTTTATCGCGATGCGGGCAGCAGGCCGCTATCTGCACGTACCTACTCGCGGCACTTCTTGTAGCCGCCAGGGAGCGGCGTGGGAGCGAGCGACCCTTTCGGGAAAAAGCGTTGTCAACGACGGGGAGCCAAGAGGAATGACACGGTGCGCATTGGGTCAGAATACTGTTTAGGCGGCCAAAATTCTAGACGCGTTTAGAGCTCTAGAGTCGCCAAATGGGACTGGAATCGAATGTGTGACCCCACCTATGGATTCCTCGTTTGGAGAGCAATCCATTGGTGGGGTCACACGTTCGATAAGAGTCCCATTTAGCGACTCTGGAGCTCGAAACGCGTCTAGAGCTTCGGCCGCCTCAGCGGTCTTCTGGCCCACTGTGCGCCGTGCGTTTTTTCGCTGTGCCCGGATCGCAGTGGGCCAGCCCCGAAAGGGCGTCATGGCGGCGTCATGGTCATACAAGGCATCGGGGCCGCATGGCTGCTTGACTGACTGACACCTCCTGACGGGTCTTTGAAGAGACAGGCATGGCTAAGGTGTGCCAGAGGTAAGCAGAGCGTCGCCTAACCCAGACCAGAAACAGACTAGACGAACAGCAGTTCAGTTTCGGAGAGGGCCGCCGTCTTTGCAGGCGTCGAAAATTGGAGTCCTCAAAGATGCACAATTTGTCCACAATGATGCCTAGTTTGCACACTATGGTGCCTAATTTTTGTACACAATGATGTCTGTGCAGGCATAATTATGCATTATAATAAAAAGTCGACAAGAGTTTAGTGTGACATGGCGGGGGAGCGGGTGGAGGAAAGGGAAGGGGGAGGTATTGCCGTTGGCGCCATATGGGCGACGTCGTCGCCGCCCCGCGTCACCTCTCAACTTAAATGCATTTCATCTCCCGCGCCGCGCATCCCGGATTGTACGCATGCGGGGCGAAAAGTTTGGGAGCGAGAAAAAAAAAAAAACAAGAAAAAAACAACAGCAGAATAAAAACAAAATGGCGTTTCAGCGATGAATGTCATTTCGCCTGGAAATGGGAAGCCGCGTGCAGGATTAGTGTGCCCGGTGTGCGAGGCCGCGGCGAGCCGGCATGGTTCTGCTCTATTTTTGGCGGCTCTAACTGGCGTTGGCGGAAAAATGGCAATCAACGCGCGGGAGCAATGGGACTGTGGGGTGAGGAGACTTTGCGCACCTTTCCTCCTACTCGCGATTTCGTTTCTATATAGTTGAGCCGTCCTTCTCCCTCACGCAGCCTCTGCCAAGGCTTTGGGAAGGCTCTCTCTTTCTCTCTCTCTCTCTCTCTCTCTCTCTCTCTCTCTCTCTCTCTCTCTCTCTCTCTCTCTCTCTCTCTCTCTCTCTCTCTCTCTCTCTCTCTCTCTCTCTCTCTCTCTCTCTCCCTCCCCGGACGCTCCGGGACGAAATAATTTAAGAAAACATAAAGAGAGTTGTGACAGGGCGGCCGGGTGCAGAGTCTATGACGGGCATCACGCAGCCGTAACTCGGACCTGGGCAATAACCCCCGCAGGGGAAGGGAGGGGGAGAATAGGGTGCGGAAAGAAATACATCCCGGGCGGCGCAGTGTGACACGAGGCTGCAGTGGCCAATCAAAGGAAGTAGCCTCCCCCCCCCAACCCTCTTTGTCAAAAGGCACAGTCGTCGGCACTTTCAGCGCAATGCGGCTGGAATCTGCGGACACGTCAGCCTTCCCTGGGGTGGGGCCGCCCTACACTCATGTCTAAATTGCAGCATATTCTAGGATCTACAACCAAAAAAATAAATAAATAAATAACACAACTAAGCAATTACTAACAAAAAAAAAAAAAAAACGAAAGTTGTCAGAGAAGACTATAGAAAAAGAACAGATATTTATACTGTCAAGATTTTTGTCAGAAAAACTAGGAGTTTTTTTTGACAAGAACGTTCCACAGGCTGCTGTAGGCATTTTAACATCCGAATGAATCAAGAAAGCAACTAACTTCAAGTCTTGATTTTAATTTTATTTTTCAAAGTGAATGGCTTGGACAAACTGTTTTCCGTGCCCTGGTGATTGGGCTCCCGGCGGCCCTCTGCAAGGTATCGACTTGTTTTCCCGAGTTTGCTCTCGCCACCGCCACTCTTTGAGAAGCAGCAGGTGCGCCCCCTCGGTAACTAGGCGAGTTTCTGCATTAAGAGATTTGCCTTTTTGTCAATCGCAATGCACCCGCACCCCGCCCCTTTGCTTGTTGAGTCGGCGGGGCGGCCTCCGCGCGGCACCTGTCCTACCGGCCTGCTTTTTGTGCCCCCCGAAGTGCCTACTAACTAGCCGTGGTCCGCTCCAGCAAGGCTCCAGCAAGGCTCCAGCGAGGCTCCAGCCCACGCCCGGAAGGGGAGTGCCGGATCTGCCAGACCGGGGGATGCCCGCACAGTGTAATATATAGTAATATAGGGGTAATGTAGAGGCAAAATTGTGGTTTTTACATGGTAATATACAGGTAATATACAGGTAATATAGCCACCGCGTACGAGGTAATATATGAGTTGTCGACCCCTCGGGGCCGATCCGGAACACAAAGGTGGCCAAGTTCCGGACTATACAATGCAAAAACAAGCCCCGGCGCTTTTTTCTTTCTTTTTTTCTTTCTCTTCTTTCGCGAAGCTTATTTTATCAACAGATGTTGGCAGGAGAGCTGATAGATGATATTCCACGATCCCGGGTCATGGAGAACGGTCGCGCCATTGAAAACAACAGCCAGGGGCGCGCCGCCGTCGCGCCCGCCGGACTTCTTTCTCCCTGTCTGCTGATGATTTACCAAAGTAGCTGGCAGCTGAGCGATTTGTCGCACCCTTTTTGCAGCCTTCCATCGCGTGCCCCTCCAGCTCCCACTGAACGGACGCCCATCTCGTCGGCCTCTGGTACCCAATAAAGCAAAGTGCAGTTTGGACGAGCCAGCCTCTCGGGATGGAACAGCGCTGTATCCCTTGGTCGCTGCCTCATCAGCATGGCAGCGTGTTATTGTTGCCTTATTATCACTGTCTTTGCTGTAATTCCTTTTTTGTTTTTCAACATCATCTTTTGAAACTTTTTTTTTTTCGATGAGCAAACACTTGAGGTATGACCCAAACTTGACCAATATTTGCCAAAAGGCAAAGTACCCATCCGTGAGTACTTTGCTGAACGGGACCCAGAGGCAGACAAGACTCCTCTTGTAAAAACAAAACGAAAACAGGAAACTGCATAAACCATGGTTGCAGCGTGAACAAGCAGCGAGCGGCGCCAGGCGAACCCCGCCGGCCGCCGCCCGCGGCCACGCCTGCACCGCCTGCAGCGCGCCGAGAGGAAACCCGACCCCCAAATTTTGAGGTAAAGGCAAATTATGCACCCGTTTCCTCGGTCGGTGGGCTTCGGCTCGGCTTCGGCTCGGCTTGGCCTGCAAATTCCGTGAACGGGTCGAAAAAAGAAAGCGGACTCTCCGCCCCGGCGACGCGTCGCGACGCTCGGCCCTCTGGCCAGCCTCTGGCCCACTGGGCGGCCCGACCCGGGGAGTGACAAGGAGGGATCACAGTGGGCTGCCGAGGAGGTAAATCGGGCGCAGGCCGATCCCCAACAACAGCGCCTCCGTCTCTCTCGCACCCCTGCGCCCCGCCCCGCGAGTGCGAGAGAGACGGAGCGCCCCTGCTCGGAGCGGTCCGCTGGGCAGCGTCCTCGTAATCACGCAATTTATTCGGTGTCGGGTGTCGGCCGGCCACTCGGTCGGCTGCTGCACCGGCCCTTCTTTTTATTTCGCGCCGAAAGTCGCGCCGCGCGGTGATTATGCGCAGCGGCAGCGCCATCTGCCGGCCACTTCGCACGTTGTCAACAACAATAACAACAACAGCAACAATATAGGCACCCTGGTCACGTGCGTCCCACGGAGCATCCACTGAAAATAGCAAGACTTCTGACCCTTAAAGGGGTGATACTAAAATGTTAGACCGAAAAAGGGGCCATACACAAATGTATGTCCGAATAAAAGGTCATACACCAATGTATGACCGTTGTGTAGGTCATACACAAATGTATGACCGAAAAAGGGTGATACTTTTTTGTATCACCGATGAAGGTTGATATATCCCCAAGCTAAACGAGAGCCAGCCTCGCAAATGTCTGACCCAAGAAATTTCTTTGGTCATACATTTGTGTATGACCTTTTTATCGGTCATACTTTTTGTATTGCCAAAAATTGGTCCGATGTTCACCTTTTGAATTTCAGTGTCTCCCCCCCGACTAAAGCCCCTTGTGGGCGGACGAAACGCCGTTCGAAATAAGCCTACGTACTGCCCGGAGCAGCAATTGACTAATTGGCAGTGGGCCGTGCGGGGGAGGCAGTCTGCCTCGCACGCACTGGGCGTTTGGTTGGGGGTGCGAGATAGCCGGAGGGACGATGCTGGCCTGAACTCGGATTCCGGTCCGGACAGCAGCTAGCACATTCCTCGTGACCCTCTGTCCAACTCCCTCGACTCTCAATGAACAAGACCGTGAATACGATTCGGGGAGATCGCCATGGACCCCATGCCGTCCGTCACAACTTCTCGTTGCAAATCAAATTTCGCCCGGACAACGCCTAGTCGTACAGTCACCCACACTCACTCCTGCAAACTTTCTATGTGGTGTTGTACAGTTCAGCCACCAAGCACGTGCAACAGGTGCACAGTTTAACTCTCTCAAAAAAAAAAACAAGTCAAATCAACTTGTTTTTTGGTGCCGTAAGTTCGTTGAAATATGAGTATATTTTTTTTCGAAGCGAATGTATACAAAATGTTTCCTCGACGCAGAGCATACGTAGTTAACTCGTCGCAAAGCTGTCCTCGCGAAACTTGCCGTTTTTTTTCTTTCCCTTCCTCTTGCTGTTGTCGTTCTCCCCTTCTCTCTCACTCCTCCCTCTGTGCCGACATCGTCGTCGTGTCCTCGCGGGCCCCGCCCCGCCCCGCCGATGTAGGCGGTGATGCGCGCGTATTTGCCCAAGCAGGCGTGATATCGGTCAATCTGTTCGTTTCGCTGACGTTGCCCACCCTCGCCGCTGGCTACTCTCGGTTTCCTCCTTTCCCCGCTGGAGCCCCGGAGCCACCTGGACGCCTCCAGCCTCCCCCCCCCCTTCCCCTTTCCCATCATCGTTTTATTTCCACGTGAATAAATAACCTTCTCTAATTTCGATTCAATTTGATTGGGCCCACGATTGCGTCGCCGCCGTCCTTTCCGATATTGAGGCTTTGTGGGTGGACGTGCCCGACGTGCGTGTTTGCAAAGCGTCATATTATTGCAATGCACGCCGCCGTGGCCAGGCCGACAAACCGCACTCTTTATTGACTGTCACTGGAACAATGACGGAATCAGGATCGCGAGATCGGGACCGGCGCATCGCCCCGCATGACGACTCGGTTGATTTTCTCTGTGTTTGGGTATCAATGAGGATCAAATGTCCTTTTCTTGTTGCAGTGATTTCCTGGGATCTCGTCGCGAAAACAAGACACACCACGCATGCAAAAACAAGTACGTAGAAACCGGTACTTTTTCTTTCGACAGTGTAGTTGCCAAGGTGTTGAATGGTGGACATTATTGTCAGCTGACTCCTCTCGTCGGCCAGAAGGCTAACTCGCGCCAAATGGATGCCGTCCCCTACTCTCCCCCGGGGGACCCGCCGGCGACCCCAAGGCTGTCCGAAGGCTGCCCGCAAGGCTTCCAAAGTGCCCCATCGCGCGTCCCGAATGGAAGCCCATCCAGGGGGACAACGCTCTTGTCCCTTTCACCGTTTTCAATCTGGCCGTACAGAAGCACGCTCTTCCCTTGCATTCGCCAGTTAACGTGATCACCCAATCTGCCCGATGCACCCGGCGACCTCGCGGCTCTATCCCCCGGGGCGCTGCGAGGCGCTGCGAGGCTCGCTGCACGCAGGGGCCTTATTGCCATCCGCCTCGTCCTGCTTGCTTATCCCACTAGAGTCCCTCACCTGCCAACGGGTTTCCTGCTTTCAGGCGCCGTTCCCTGATTCGGCCCCGGCGTTGCACAGTGGGCCAGAGGACCCGGTGGAGGCAATCCATTGGTGGGCGGGTCACACGTTTCGGTTCGAGTCCCATTTAGCGACTCTGGAGCTGAAAACGCGGCCAAAATTTTGGCCGCCTGCGCCGGTCGTCTGGCCCACTGTGTGGTGTCGGGTGAACCAGAGTGCCGCTGGCCGAGTCCCGGACACGGATCCGGCCTCCTTGACGGGCAGCCGATTAATGACGATTCCCCCGGGACGCCGAGGACGGCGTCGTTGTGCTTTGTCAGTGAGGGCCTCGCGGGAGTGCTCGGCCGCCATCTTAGTGTCGCCGGGGAAGACAGGTCCGGAGCGGAATGTGCTCTGCTGCCGAGGGCCGAATCGCAGAAGAGTGAAAGAACAGCGTGGCGGTCGACGACGACAGCGTGCGTCGAGTGCCTACGACGCACAGTGGGCCCGAGTCGCCTAATGGGACTCGGACCGACACGGCGCCGCCGCAAGCAGCCACTCAGGGTGGACAAGAAGAGGCCTCACTTTGTCGTGCGCGAAGTGAACGGCGTGCAGTCGCCTCTCGTGGCACGCCGCGCCGCGCCACGCCACGCCACGCCACGCCGCGGTCACGCCCGCCACGCCCAGCCGCGCCGCGGGCCGCGGATCGTGCCGCTCGGCGCGCGTTGCCCTGGCGGTGCCCTGGCGGTGCCCTGGCGGTGCCTCGCCTCGCCTCGCCTCGTCTCGCGGCCGGCCGGCGGCAGGCTCGGTGGCTCGCTAGCCTGCCTGCCTGCCCATCAGCATTTTGCATAAATCCATAGCCAACAGCGCCGCACCTCTGCGCGCCGTCATCAGGCCCTGCGGATGGGCCCCTCTCCAGGACGGCTCTATCACGGGCCGCTGCTAGCGACACCGGCCATAGACTTGTGTCCACGCGGAGCCTCACCTACACTCTCATTCTTCAATTTTGACAATTTATTAGTATTCCTGGGCGTGTTTGGACATGGATAGAATTTTGTTGAGAAGCCCATGAGAGATTTGTCAATAGAAGAAATTGATAAATAAGTTTCCTAAACAAACGAAATGTTAATGTGCTCATTAATGTGCGGAAACGTCAAGAGTTTTGGCTCCTCTGGCCCACCGTGCCCTACCTGCTACCCGTGTGGAGAGATAACCGACTGCTCGTATCTCTGGCATTCCCTCGCGCGTCTCGGTGGAGCCAGTCGCAGCGGCGCCACTCAGAGTCGCTTTCGTCGCTCTGTCTCTCTCGCACCCCTGCGCGGCACGCGCCGCGAGTGCGAGAGAGAGAGAGGACGCAGCTGCGACGAAAGCGACTCTCGGCGTGAGTGTGCTGACTGCATCGCTTCACGCCGCTCGCGCGGTGCACTGGGCACTCCAGACTGGAGAGACTGTGCGCTGTGCGCTCCAGCTCCAGCCGCTCCATCAGCAGCAGTGTAGTGTCCTCTTCTCCCGATCCGAGGAATTTTCATCAGCCGGCTGATTCCAATAACGACACGTCCTGTCGTCTCTCTCTCTCTCTCTCTCTCTCTCTCTCTCTCTCTCTCCTCTCTCTCTCTCTCTCTCTCTCTCTCTCTCCTCTCTCTCTCTCCTCTCTCTCTCTCTCTCCTCTCTCTCTCTCTCTCTCTCTCTCTCTCCCTCTCCCTCTCCCTCCCTCTCTCTCTCTCTCTCTCTCTCTCTCTCTCTCTCTCTCTCTCTCTCTCTCTCTCTCTCTCACGGGGCTCCGTAGGGGTGCGAGAGAGACGGCACGCTGTTCGGGATGATGAGTGGCTGTAATTGGCTGCGAGGTGGCAGTGGATGCCCGCTCGCCTCACCAGGCCAGTGTCTTCCCCGAAAGCGCGTTCCATATGGATGCAGCGCGTCGCGTCCGTCCCACCTGCGGCGCGGCATTCCACCCGGAGAAAACGAAAAGGCGGCGCGAGGACGCGCGGCGCGGCTTTTGTGGCGAATTGGGCCTCTAGCAGCATCTACACCCAGAGAAATGAATTCTAGATTCTTGATCCTTTCAAGAAATATTTCTTGATTCAAGACTTTTTTACTTGAGCCAAGAATTTTTTTCTTGAGCCAAGAATTTTTTTCTTGAATCAAGAAACATTTCTTGAAAGGATCAAGAATCTAGAATTCATTTCTCTGGGTGTAGCATCCGCGGCGGCGGCCCGGCTCCGTTTCTCGCCTCGGCCGGTGTCATTAGCCCGTCAAAAGTGTTTCTGCGCGGCCCAACACGCCGCGGGCCGCCGCACCGCCGCCGCGCCACAGCGGGCCCCGCGCCACGAGTTGGGGCATTTTGGCGGGCCTCGCCGCCTCGCGCCTCGCGGCCGGCCTCTCTGCCCCCGGGCCAGGCAGGCAGCCAGGCAGGCAGCCAGGCGCGGTCCGCCCTGCAAATCACGCCGTGAGTCCGCCCTCGTTGGTCTGTCTCTCTCGCACCCTATGACGCGACGCCCCGGGAGTGCGGCGGAGAGAGAGAGAGAGAGAGAGAGAGAGAGAGAGAGAGAGAGAGAGAGAGAGAGAGAGAGAGAGAGAGAGAGAGAGAGATATTCGGAATCAGCCTGCAGGTCCGACCCAGCGCGGCGCCTCGCTGGGTCGCCGCACAAACTGCCGGGAGGTTTTCGCTGCCCCCCCCCCCCTTTCTCCCCCTGCCCCTCCCCTCTTGACCGTGTCTGTAGGTTTGCAGACAAAATTTCCCCGTCTGACTTAAGCCACACGTCCCGCTGGAGCTCTATGGGTAGCTTGATGGTATTCACGCAGGAGGGGTCACCTATAAACACGGAAATAGGTCAAATGAAAGTTTACGTGTTTTAAGTGACGAAAGTGTAAATAGGAGGTCCATTTAATACCGCGGGCATAGATCCCTGGCCGAAAGGATCCCAGCCAGGGTCGATTTTACTGCACACTTTTGACAGTGTGGTGGCTCTGGTTTTGAAGACTGGGACGGGATGGCAGAGCAGGGTGGGTAAGAGCACTGTAATCCTAAACGTTCGCACCAGGTGAGGGGCGTACACACAAAAAATTGTTTCTTGAATCAAGAATTATTTTTTTTTCGTATAAAGTGAATTTTCTTGAAACATTTAAGTGGTAAATTCACTTACTTCATGTAAATTATTCCGATTTAAGAGACTAATTTTTTGGGGTGCACCTCGATGAGGTGTAGGATTCTATGATGCACCCCGGCTACGCTAGGCTACGCTAGGCTACGGTCCGAAGCGCCCTGTCTCCGGGAGTAAACCCATTCTCCACGGAGTCCGGCGGAGTCCGCGCACAATGCAAAGCACGCCGCAAAGCCCTCTGTCCTGTCCCCCTTCAAATATTTCGGCCTCATATTTCATCTCCGCGCGACCATAGGTCCCCATAGGTCCCCATAGGTCGCCACAGGTCCGCCGTGCCTGTTCAGGAAGGCGCAGGAGGCGCGTCTTTTAGAATGCCGTTTCGCTGGAGGGAACACTCACATACCTCGGCCGAGCGAGACAGGAGGCAGGCAGGCTGGAGGCATGTCGGCTGGAGGGGCCGGGCCCCATGCCGGCGCGACGCCCAGGCCGCCCCGCACTGTTGCATTGCACCGCTAGTGCAGTCGCGAGAATAAGGAGAGCGGACCGCGTACTCCGTCAGCGTCCTCAAACGACTCACGCCGCTCTGCGACCACCCAGTCGCCTCGCGCGAGGCTACACGCGCAGGTACTTTGGGGCCTCGTGCGTGAGCGCGCGCCTCGCAGGCCTAGTCTAGCCGCGGCGTGACCCCAGCACTACACTGTACAAAAAAGTTAAGTCGAATCGACTGCAAGTATTTTATTTGTTTTGATCAAGGAGTCATAAAGTACTCTATAAGTCAAAACGACGTTACTATGAAAATTAATCAAATTTCGGTCGATTTGTCTGCTGCACTAGCATCATTAACGTTGTATAGGTCTCCGCGGGCCTTTAGCGGTTCGAGTCAGCTTACTGGACCATGCTCGGTTCCCTTCCAGCCACCCGCCACCGGGTTTTTGCATGGTCGGCATGTCCGCTGCTGCCCTACTGGCGAGTCAGCAAAAAGGATTTGCTAAAAATTTCCCTACGGAAAATCGCGAAAACATCCAACCACTTTTTCCTCTGCCGCGTAACTTCGACCTGATGGGAGTAGACGCGTGTCCGCTCACACTACACTCACCTCCCTGAGGTCCGGGTCGGCGTGCAGCGGCGTGGCGTCGTCGGCGTGGCGTCGTCGGCGTGCTCAGCGGCGGCCGCCTCCTGCCGGGGCGGGCGAGTCGCCCCTCGCGTGCCGCACGGGCGGCATGCCTGCCAGGCCGCACTGTCACTGTCACCAGTGGTGGCCCCGGGGCGCGCGACGGCGGGGTACGCGTTGGCCGGCCGACGCGACGATCGGCGTGACGTGGTCGAGCGTGCCGGCGTGCCCGGCGCGGGGCCCAGCGGTGCGGAGGGCGGATGGCGAGCGTGTGGGGGCAGCGCGCCTCGGCCCAGCCCGAGTTGGGCCCGCGACGCGCCCGGGGCCCCACCGGCCCGGCAGCGCGGCGACCACGGGGAGGGGGGGTCCTGCCCGCCGCCACCCCCGCGCAGCCACCCCGCCCCGCCCCGCCGCACGCGCTGGCGCACACTCCGACAACAGGCTGATCCTCTACCGCCATTCACCAGGCCGCGTGCTCGCGGTGTCGCCGTGGACCACCGGCCGGCCGGGCAGAGGCGAGGGAAGTGAGCCGCTGCTGACCCCACAGTGAGCCAGAAGACTGGTGTAGGGTGGTCGAAATCCCAGACGCCGAACCGAGCGTGTGACCCCACCAATGGATTCGTTGTTCGGAGAGCAATCCAAAGGTTGGGTCACACGTTTGGTTCGCGTGTGGATCTCGGCGGGGGGGGGGGGGGGGTGTCTCGTACGGCCCATGTGGACACGCCTACCCTAGACTGGCAGTGTAGGCAGTGCAAATGAGTGGGATTGATGCAAAGGTTCAAGTGTGTGTGTGTGTGTGTTGGAGGAGGTGGGGCATGAACACATGGGATATGTACATGGACGCGAGTCGAGGGGGGAAAGAAACAGGGGCTGTCCGTTTAGCGAACCACAATCTTTTTCAATGGCTTGGTCCGTACTAAGTGTGTACCACTACACCGAGAGAGGTGCGTAGGGCCAACGACAATGATCGTAAACAAGCATGAAATACGTGGTGAGGTCCAAAGGTTTATGGTTGCGGCGACAGTATTTATTGATCATTCCGTGTACAGTCTAGTTGTTGTTGTTGTTTTTACGGTGGCCCCTCCGTTGCCGGTCTACCGGGCACTGGGCGTGTGCTGCATAGTGCACAGCGGACGGGCCGCTGAGTCGACCGAGTCGATTTGGCGACGGGATTGGCAGGAAGCGCGGGTCCGTGGTCCATCATCGGACGGGAAATGGGGCCAGCACAGGCCAACAGCGCCTCGCCGCGCCGCCGTCTCTCTCGCGCTCACGTCGCGTCCCGTAGGGTCCCGTAGGGTCCCGTAGGGTCCCGTAGGGTCCCGCAGGGGTGCGAGAGAGACAGAGCGACGAGGCGCCGCCGCTGTGGGGGATGGCGGCGGCGTGCGCCTGGCACGTCGTGAAAACGCCCGGTGTGGTTCGGATGAGCGCCGAAACGCGATGTCTGGCGGCGGCGGCCACATGTTGACTGCCTGCAGCACGACTCTGGCAGTGCAAGTGCAATCTTCCTCCACAAACGTGTCTGCTCCACGCGGCCGCGTGTCGCACAGTGGGCCAGAAGACCGGCGGAGGTGGTGGGATTTCGAGCTCCAGAGTCGGTAAATGGGACTCGAACCGACCGTGTGACCCCACCAATGGATTGCCCTCCGAACGAGGAATCGATTGGTCGGGTCACACGTTCGGTTCGAGTCCCATTTAGCGACTCTGAAGGTGACGCGTGGAGAGTTTTGGCCGGCTGCGGCCCACTGTGTGTCGCTGCGCGCGCGGCTTGCCGTGCGTACGCAGCATAGGGCTCGCCGAATCGCCGCCCCCATTTACGAGTCCTTTCAGCGAGGTCGCGCACCGCCTGCCTGCCTCCGAACAGCGTCGCTCTGTCTCTCTCGCACTCGTGGCGCCTTCCGCGTGGCTGCGAGAGAGACGGAGCGACCAGAGCTCTTCTCAGAATGTGAGCCTTTGCTGGCTGGCTTTATGGGCGTAAATAATAACCGAGCCGCCCTAACACCACCCAGGACGAAGGGCGCCAGGGCGGCGCGCTGCTGGGCAAGACGAGTGCAGCCGGTCGGCCGAGAGGCACGCTTTAAAGGGCTTCCAGGGCTGTGAGCCGATCGGGACGTTTTTGTCCCGCAACCAACAGGTGAGTGGCAGCAACCGGCGCCGGCCTCGCCTCGCCCCGCCCCGCCCCGCCTGCCCGTAACTGCACCCATGTGGACCGAGACTTCCACGAACATAGCGCCCGAGTGTCCCTGAATACCTGCTGGTATCTCTGTCATGCACGATGCCCCCGAGTACGAGTCTGTACGACTGCACCGAGCCACGCCCCGCTCACAGTGGGCCGGGCGCCTAAAAACCCGAACGAGTTTTGAGTTCCAGAGTCACCAAATGGGACTCGAACCGAACCTGTGACCCCATCAATGGATTGCTCTCCGAACGAGGAATCCATTGGTGGGGTCACACATCCGGTTCGAGTCCCATTTAGCGACTCTGGAGCTCAAAACGCGTCTAGAGTTGTGGCCGGCTGCGCCGGTCTTCTGGCCCACTGTGCCTGCTCCGGCACGGCCTGCAGCCTGCAGCTGGGGAGACACTGCCGAAAATGGGTCGTAAAAATGCGCGCGCGACGTAATGCATGTGATTAAACTGCTTCCGTCGAGCTTTTCAATCGACGGGCCAGGCGCCTTGTTTGGCCGGTGCTTCATTAAAGCCCTCGCCGCGGAGGCGGGGCGTGGCGAGGCGGGGCGGGGTGGGGTGGGGTGGGGTGGGCGGTGACGGACTGACGGAGTAGGCTTTTGGGAGGTCTTAGTCGCCTGTCCCGTCCGCCAGGCCATCGCCTCGGCAAATCGCCGAGAATTAATTCAATCGGTTTCTCAGCAGCGGCCGATGTTGTTGCTGCTGCCGGACTGTCGTCTGCGCTGTCTCTGGGAGGCGCCCCGCAGGTGGGTGTTTCTTTTTAACCTTACCTAATTGCACTCTACACACCTGTGCGCGAAGGAAAGGGTGGTCCTGTGGAGCTGAGTCTCATTGAAAAAATGACGCACACCCTAACTGCGTCAGGATTGACTTCAGAGATGTTGCGTTTCGTCTCTCGCAGGAGGCCACTCTGAAAAAAAAAGACACCCAAAAACTCTGAACGCGCGACCAAAAATGTAGAGCTAGGTCCTCGCGCTTCGGGTGGCGCTGGTAAGGGGAATGAATATCCTTTGATGGCGACATTATCAAGACTCCCTTTGATGCCTGCTGCGTGGCTTTGGTCGGGCTTTGGGTGGGTGGGTGGGCTCGTCTATTCGCGGAAAAGGTACCTCAACAATACCTCAGCCGCAACGCTGGGACATAGTCCTCGCGCGTTACCAAAATATTGTAATGAAGGTGTCTTTTTTTTTCTTTTTTTTTTTTTAAAATTATGCTCAAACATTTTTACAACACGACTTACTTCACCACCCACCCGTGGATGCGCAAAGGTTGTGCTTACGGTATATGTCACTGCGCTGAGAATTCTGCATCCTAAGAGGCATAAAACGCTACCGTAATTAGACAGAAAATAAAAAAAAAGTCGCTACCTGCGCATTGACCATGAACCACATAGAACCAGGCTGCAAATAAATCTCACAAAGTGAGGTCATAAATCAGCTCTGAGGTTAGAAACAAATTGACTGTGTGTGAGCGGTGCGCAACAACATGGTTACATCGATTTTGACGAGAGAAGTACCTGCCACGCGCTGAACTCTCGTTAGAATCGATCCTCCCCTTCATGATGCTTTATTTGTCACGTCACTCTGTCATTACGGCTGCGCCTCTCTGTCTCGCTCTGCTAATCCACGTGCAGGACAAGTACAGACTTGCATGCGCGCTGTGTGCCAGAAGACCGGCGCAGGTAGCCAAAACTGTAGACGCGTGTTGAGCTCCTAGAGTCGCCAAATGGGACTCGAACCGAACATGTGACCCCACCAGTCTGGTGACCAGACCCCACTAATGCATTGCTCTCCGAACACCGGTCTCCTGTCCCACCGAACTGTCCTACACTTGCGAGTGCGCTCTTCGCCCCAGCAGTGCAGCCTGGCGTTCCTATTAAGGGCGGCTTTCCTCTTAAGCTGTGATGGTAACGAGGCGGGGCATGCGTTCCTGCAGCAGCGCAGCGAGCCGCGCAGTCGAGGAAATCTCTTTAGAAAGTCAATTTGTCAGCAGCACGAACTATCTATCGGAACGGGAGAGAAGTTCCGTCGTTCTCGTGCCTGCGGAAAAGACCGAAAATGGGGCAAGAGTCTGTAGCAGCGCGAGTGTCTTGAGCCGAAACGACGCAGTGTTGGGGCTCGTCCATCCAAGTCACATCCTTCGGCAGCAAACAGACAGACACACACGCCACGCCATGCAGTTTATAAACAAAACCGCAACTCTGTGGCGTCTTGGCCGAGACGCCGAGTTTGTATTCTTTATCGATTGCCTCGTTCTCAGGTCCCTCTGGGGAATCCTATTCCCGAACATGCGTTTCCATTACCGTTCCACTTTAAGAGACTGACTAGAAGTACTCTCAGTGATTAACAGGTGTGTATTTTTTGTGTTGTCGTAAATATTCACCAATCATTTTTCAGTGTAGCGCACAAGTCTCCTCTGACCTCTCCTCGCCGCTCTCGCGGTTTGAGATAGAATCTCCGTGAAGCTGGGCGGTCCCATAAAAGCAAGTGGCGCACCGGGGGAAAATCATTTGGCACCGGAGCCTCATTACACCTGTCTAGCGGGGCCGCGACCTCCTCCCCCCCCCTCTCTCTCTCTCTCTCTCTCTCTCTCTCTCTCTCTCTCTCTCTCTCTCTCTCTCTCTCTCTCTCTCTCTCTCTCTCTCTCTCTCCTATCAAGATTCAGTCTGGTAAATATGTGCAATCGGTTAGTCGACAAGCAGTGCGAGTAGCTCCCCGCCGCCAAATCGAAAAAGCGCCAAGCGTACAAATAATTTAACACGCTTCACCGTCCTGGACAGAACGACGGAACCGGCGAAGAACCAGTCGGGCTGGGCGACTAGGCGCGCACGGCACGGGCTCCCTGCAACGCTGCTGGCGTGTTTACATTTCGATTATTTCATGCTTAATCCCCCCCCCTCCTTCTCCTCTCTCGCTTCTTCTCAGTCTCAGGAGCTCGGCGTCGTTGGCGTGGTGAACCAGATACCAACTCGAAACGCTTTTCCGTCGACGACAGCGTTGCTTGCGGACAGGAAACTTAACGGCCAGGGAACGCAGACTGCGTCTGGGACAAGCAGGTTGATTTCCAACCGGGTTGCGTCGCTCGGTTCCCGAAAATCAATCGGGCGAAAATTTAACATTCTCGCCAAGGCCTGGCCGATCGCTGCAGCCACGGCACGTACGGACAGACAGACAGACAGACAGACGCAGTCACTCACATTCACACTTTGTCGCCAATTTTGGGTGCCGTCGCCGCTGCGAGTCGCTTGCTCTCTCGGCACGTGTGCACGCAGAGTGGAGGGGAGTGGAAAACGGTGGAGAGACGAGCGGAGAGTGACAAAGACAAAAGGCGGGGAGTGGAGAGTCAGCACTGGCGTGTGTGTGAGAGTGACACGAGGAAAGTTTGGGAGTGGAGAGTTAGTGTGGAAGAAACTTGGGTGGAGTGAGTGGTGGAGGGGTGGCATACATGGGTGTTGGTTGTATCAAGTGCCAGGAGCATTACACCGCCATCAGCGATTCCTCGCGGCCACGCGCCGCGCGGTCATTAAGTGGTGGTGTGCGTGTGTGTGTGCTCGGACTATCGAGTAGCGGCTTCTCCAGAACTGTGCTTCGTCGCTTTGTCTCTCTCGCACTCATGGGGCGCCCTGTGCGGGAGAGAGGCGGCGACGCCCGGCGACGCCGCGCTGTGGGGAAGCAGCCGGCAGGTCGGCGCTGCCACTGTCTGCGGGTTCATTCCGAACGGCGGCGTCTCGTCTCTCTCGCGCCCTTACAGGACGCCCCGTGCGCGCGAGAGAGACAGAGCGACGAAAGCCGCGGTGTTGTGAGTGGGGCCTGGGCCACGACGCGGCTCCTTGTCGGGGCTTGGAGTGAGCCGTTGCCTCGATTCCGTCTGGCAGCGCCACGCCAAAGCCACGCCACGGCACCGCCGCCGCGGCGCCGGGTAATGGGAGGAAGGTGGATAACCCTCGGAGGAAGCCTGAAGCCAAGCCCCGGCCATCAACAACGGATCAAGCGGCACGGTGCAGGCAGCCCCACCGCTAGCACCATGGCCAGCGCCGAAAGGAAGTATCTCCCCCACCACCACCCCCTGCTCCCCGCGCGGACCGTGGCTGCCCTGGATGCGCGCGATGCGCCGGGAATCACTCACTGTGCGAGCAAAGCTCTCCGCCTGTCTGCCCGGCACATCGTCAATATTGTGCAGGGGGAAAAAAGAATCAAGTGGACCTTCGGTGTGAAGCTGTGTGTGGGGTGAGGCAGCCCTCTGAAAACCTCCACGAGACCGCCTTTTATGACTCGCCCGAATTGTTCATGTTTTTTTTGTTTTTTGTTTGTTTTTTTTTTGCTTGCCTTTGTTGTTGTGTGGCGAAATTTTTGCGCTGTAAGCGCCTGCGCTTTCAAGGATAGACACTCCCGCACAACGCCTGCGCGCAGCGGGTGGCCTACCCTGCCCCTAGCAGGCGCCTGCATAGTCGCGGGTAGGCACTCCCGCACAACGCCTGCGCGCAGCGGGTGGCCCACCCTGCCCCTAGCAGGCGCCTGCATAGTCGCGGGTAGGCACTCCCGCACAACACCGCCACGGAGCGAGTGGCCCAGCCTGCTGCCTCCAGGCGTCCGCGGCCGGGCGGGAATACCCCGCGAGCGGGAGGCTCTTCGATACCCCTCGCCGTCAGAGACATTGGGAGACGAGAGTCCGCAGGAGCGCGGGGTATGTCTCAGTGGAAAGGGTAAGGCCCTCGTGAACTGGGCCCCGGCTGGATGAATGGGGACACGCATCGGGCGGTGGGTAAGTCGCTACTATTTACTGTTTCAAGGGCCCGCTCGGCCGTGCTGACTGTCGGCATGCATGGGGTGTGCGCTTGATTCTTCTTGGAACTGATGCTGCAGCCGCACACGTCGACGGGTGACTGGTAGGTCACTGTAAGGCCCAGAGGGTCTGCCATCCCTCAGTGGGCGAAGGGCATGGCGCTGACCGCGGCCGCTGAGGTAACAGCCACACAACACTGCCCTCGCCCAAGCCGGACAGCGTATGGTCGAAGGCCATGAATGGCGGCTCGAGGGTGTGGGAGATGAGCCAGCCGGGCTGGCACGGAGGCGGCGGCTGGGCAGCGCAGCAGCGCAGCAGCGCAGCCAGGGCGGAAGTGCAACACCTTCGGGCGAGTTCGGGTGGCGCCGAGTGTGGGCCGAGCGTGCGCCGAGCACGCGCCGAAGGACGGTGGCGGCGGCCGAGTCCCTGCTTCGGTCACCTTCGGCGGCCGTTCGGGTGTTCGGCCCCGGCTCGGCGCGTTCGGCCCTCGGCGCGGCCCTCGCCTCGCCCGCGTCGCCGCCGCCCCCACCACGCCGGCCGCTGGCCCGCTGGCTCAGTGTGTCTCTGGCACGAGACGAGCGCAGTCACGGTGCCCCTCGCGGCCGCCGACCGGGACCTTGCCCAGTGACACACAACCATAATATTTACATCCGCGGAGGCTGTCCAGGCCGCAGCTCTGACCGCGAAAGGATACGTTGGAATTAAGGCAGAGGACTCACAGCCGTAGGAGGAGCTACCTCTCCGATGAACTGAGTCCTAGCAGTGTGGTTGCGGTAAGTTTGACTGGGCGTTCTGGCTGCGCCGCTGCGCTGGGAGGCCTGTGTGGCGGCGCAGCGCACCGCCCTGCGCCGCCCCCACCCCCTGGCCGCCTAGGCCCGCCTAGGCCCGCCCGCCGACCATACCCCAGCATCTCACTCCAGCAGGGCGTAAGTGCCGTGCTGCCGTCCTCGCTGCAGCTCCAGCGCATTCCTGTGAAAGAAAGTTGTCAATCAACGGCACACAGTGGGCCAGAAGAATGGCGCTGGCGGCCAAAACCCTAGACGCGTTTCGGGGTCCAGAGTCGAACGGGACGTGTGACCGCACCGATGGCTTTCCTCGTTCGGAGTCACTCTATTGGTGGGATCACTCGTTCGGTTCGCGTCCCATTTAGGGACTCTTGGAGCTCTAAGCCCGTCCGCAATTTTGACCGCCTCTGGCCCGCTGGTCGGCAGTCTCAGGGGGTCCCGGGGGAGGGGGGCGGTGAGGGGGCAGTCTCTGCAAGCTTGGGTCTCGTTGCATTGTCTGGTGCCATCGACCCCACAGCCTATTCTCGCGAGCGAGTCTCTCGCCTGGGCGCGAGGCGGCCTGCCAGTGTTTTATAGTTGAATCTAGTTTCGGGACCTGCCCTCGGACCTGCCGCAGGGAGCTACCCTGGAACCCCCCGGCCCGCCTCTCACTCTTCCCCCACCCCTCTCTCTCGTTCTGTGTGTCCCTGAAGACAGCTCTCCTGCTGTCAGGCTCGTCACTGTTCTGCACAATGGCTCTGTCACAGTTTTCTTGGTCCAAAATTATTGAACGGCCAGTAAAAAAATTAATGAAACCAATGGTTTTTTTTTTATGAGTTGAATTTGAATGAAGCAATGGATGTCGCAACATTGTTCGGGTCATGAACGAGAGGAGAAAATTTTGCCGCTGTCACCTGCACAGCAGCGCCCTATGCAACCCTCCTCCCCCTCTGAGGCCCCTCTCCCGACCTGCGCCATGTCGCCGCGGTGGGGCGTTGCGATGCGAAATCCAATGTACCAAAATATTGTGCTCTCCCTCCCGCCTCGCTGGCGAGCGTTTATTTGTGTCTGGAGGGGCGTGGCGTAGTCCTGCCCCTTGGCGCGCCCCGCCAACCGCGACTGTGTTACGCAAAGGAATCACGGGGCGCAGTGCTGGCAGGATCACCGACACAAATCCCGCGTGACGGCCGGACATGTTTGGCGAAGAGTATCGAAAGTCAGTCGTTGGGTCCAATTTTGTCGTCACTTTATGGATAAAGTAATTTGGATGACATTGTCATCATGATGACAATGTCATCATGATGACAATGTCATCATAAAATGATGAAATTTTCGTCACAGCTCTCATGCATTCTCCGTACCTTCTTCGTATGGAAGAGTTGCCTTAAAAGTGACAAACAAAGTCTTCACAGTGTCATTCCACTCGAAAAGTTTCAACTCTTATCATGTTAGTGGCGCTGCGATCTTTGCTGGCACTGTACTGGCGCCTTTGACGGCGTTGGTCGGTCGGTCCGCTTAAGCGAGCCAAAGCGGGGCAGCGGCTGTGACGGCGCGTTGACCGGTGACGGCGTTGACACAGCTGTCACGCTCACACACGCCACTGTTCGGAAACCGGTTCCACTCGTTCCGATAACCGGCGTGGCGCTGCGCTCTGTGCCCGGAGTGCACCCGAATGGAGACGCGGAGATATATGGCCCGCTTTTCGCCTATTCCCTTGCGCGTCGGGTGTTCGGTTGGGTCAGTCCGCGTCCGTATGGGACGACGGGCGTGGTTTTTGTTTGTTCTCTCGTCAGGGGGAAAATCAATGCATGACGTCGGACAATCGTCGCCGTCCCCTCATCGACTGGCCAATGGTGTTGACCGATTTCTGGCGTTTGCCATTTCGGCCCATTTCCGCGCGCGTTGTTGTCATCATGACGTCGCTCGATGTGACGGCCGCTGTGTTGTTTACGGGTTGTTTACGCGGCTACCTTGCGGGAGGGGAGGGAAGGGTGTTAGCGCCCTTCCCTGGCCCTTCCCTGGCCCTCCCTGGGCCGCGCTGGCCCTTCCTCCCCCACCCTGATCCCTTCCAAGGTCACGGCGTAGTACACGCCGATGGAAGGGGAAGGGCGACGCGGACCATGAATGCCGCCTAGGGATGCTCCCATGGGGATGCCCCTAGGATCAGGGCAAAAAGCAGGGCCCGCACAGTGGGCCAGAGCACCAGAAGTACGAGGCAGACCTGGCGGTGACGTGACCTAACTTCCTCTCACGCGGGGGCCCTTATTCATCCGAGCCTGCTGGCTGACTTGGAGAGCACCTGTCACCTGCTTTGCAGTACTACGTGTGCGTATTTGCATGTCCTGCTCTTGCATAATTTCAGTATTTTTTTTGTTTTATTTTTTTTTCCCTGAGAGCAGCCTAGTGGGCCAAGCTGTGCCGAACACAATGCCGCCCGGTCGTAACTCAGCCCTCATTGCGCCTGGCATTTGCACCACACTGCTGAGCGGGCCCTCTCTGAAATAGGCGGACGATGTTGGCTTGGCGTTGTGAACTTCCAGCGGTATATTTTCTTGGCTTGTGTTTACGATTCGGTGAATCATGGCCGGGACATTTTTTGGCATGTTTCTTCTGGATTTCGCAACGTCCTGGCCGCGTCGCGTCGGCCGCATCGTAAACTCGCGTATAATGCGTTCTCCGCTCGTGTTACGGTCAGTGGAGGTGTCAAAAACGACAAACCGACGCCCAAGGACGCGCTGCTGTAGGGACGCTACTGGGGCCGCGCGCCGTCGCTAGAAGACTTCCTCGTCTGTGTGCGTCGGCCGCGCTAGCCTCGCTCAAGGGGACTCTGTCGCCGATTTTGCCCGCTTGGACCGTGTACTGCTGGCCGCGCTCAAAGTCACCGTGCGGCCCCATCTATGGATTACACGCGACCGCCCGTTCTTCCGCACTCCGCCAAATGGAGCTCAAAACCTTGTTATTTTTCCAGTCACGTTTTCTTTGTTTTTGTTGAGTAAGATGCCATCCGAATGAGCCTCCCCTTTCAATTGGTGGGGGGCATCGCTCCCTCCCCACGCGATCGCGGTTTGTTTGCCTTCGGTTCTATCCCGGCCGCTTGAACACTGCGCGACAGTCGCTCTGTCTCTCTCGCACCCCACGGGCTGCACCGAGCGTGTGAGAGAGACGGCCCACTCGCATCTGCTTTCGCATGACGCCTGCGCGCAATTACTCTGGCTCGCTTCCCCGCTCGTTATTTCGAGCTTGCCGCGCAAGCGATCCCGCCGAGTGTCTCTGTCTCTCTCGCGTCGCCGCCGGACGGCCCATCGATGCGAGAGAGACAGAGCGACGAAACCACGGCCGGCCGCCCATCCTTCCTTACTGTGCCAAATATAGCTTAACCTTCTTATTTTTCCAGTCACATTTTCTTTGTTTTTGTTGAGCGAAGTAAGTTTCCATCCGAGCGCGCTCCTTCACGGAGGACACTCGCACGCACGCACACTGACAAGCGTCGCGAAATTGCCTCTCTCTCTCTCTGTCTGTCTATGTCTCTCTCTTGCTCTCTCTAACATAAAGCCGGCAGTGTAGCAGCGGCTTGAATTCGAAACAAACCGATTCGCGGAGGAGCCCACGACGGCCTTGAACCCCGTCCTTCTCTATTATCTTCTCTCTCTCTCTCTCTCTCTCTCTCTCTCTCTCTCTCTCTCTCTCTCTCTCTCTCTCTCTCTCTCTCTCTCTCTCTCTCTCTCTCTCTCTCTCTCTCTCTCTCTCTCCCCTGTCTGTCACCGTGGGAAGCGGGCATCGTTCCACTTGACGCTGGGCTGCCCGGTGGCCCAAAGCCAACTTGCCCGCACTGTTAAAAGAAAATGAGATGTTCGTTGCAGAGAGCGGTTCCGTCCGGCCCGGGTGGCTCTCTAGCTGGGAACGCCGCCGGAACACCCGGGAACACCTGGGAACACCGCAGTGGTCGAGTCCTCTCCGTGTGCGCCCTCACCCGCACAGGCTGATTCCCCGAGCGGCGCTTTCGTCGGTCTGTCTCTCTCGCACCCGGACGGGGTGCCCCTTGGGTGCGAGAGGGACAGAGCAGCCCTTTAGTTAGGAGTGAGCCTCGCCGGCTGGCCCCGCGCCCTGCTTGCGCCCTGCCCACAGTGGGTCAGAAGACCGTTGTGGTGGCCAAAATTCTAGACGCGTTTTGAGCTTCAGAGTCGCTAAATGGAACTCGAATCGAACGTGTGACCCCACCAATGGATTGCTCTTCAAACGAGGAATTCATTGGTGGGGTCACACGTTCGATTTGAGTCCTATTTGGCGACTCTGCAGGTCAAAACGCGTCCGGGATTTTGGCCGCCAGAACGGTCTTCTGACCCACTGTGCTGCCCTGGCTCGCTGCCGGTTGTTGACCCGCTCCGGGGGATCGATCCACACAGCTCCGGCCAGCAGCCTGGCTAGTGTAGTGGCTCCAGGCGGCCCCGACCTGGAAGTAGGTTGGACTGTGAGGACGCCATACCTGCAGCGCACAGTGGGCCAGAGTTTTGGACTTGTAGTCGCTAGTCCAAACGCGTTACCCCACCAATGGATTCCTCGTTCGGAGAGCAATCCATCGGTGGGGTCACACGTTCGGTTCTAGTCTTATTTCCGGAATTCTGACCGCCTGTGCAGCGACCGAACCGGAATAGGGCCCCGGATATCTATTTTTCGGTTCCGGAAGCGAGCGCGTCTCCGTCGTCCGCGGTTGTGCTTCCGGTCGACTGTCTCCGGGCAATTCCGGCCTCCGGGTCCGGAGTCGTCCGAGGAAGCTTGCGTCGCTGAGCCGCGGGCCCACGGGCCGACCCCTCGCCGTGACACACTTCCAGGCCAGTGACACAGCCGGCCCGCGGACCCCCGCCCGACGCCCACGCGATGCTGTCTCCACGAATAAAGGAGCGCGTCCTTGAACGGGCAGCGTCGAGTGGCGGCGCAGCGCGGAGGGAGGAGCCGGGGATGGTTTCCGATGGTGACGGCGGCGGAGAGGTACGGGTGCACCCCCAACACCTGCGACCAAAACGCGCCGCCTAGAATTTTGGCCGCCTGCGCCGGTCTTCTGGCCCACTGTGACGCCGGTCGCCCACGAGTCCGAGAGAGACGGAGCAACGAAGTGTATCAGCCTGCAGGAAGTGAGGGCACGTCTAGACTGGTGCACACGGCGCCACTCCGACATAACACAGTGGGCTCAACGTGTCATCAATAATTATGGGATTTAGTTCAACAGCCCACTATCGGGAGTCAGCCGAGCTTTGCTGCGTCGTGTCGGCGAAAAGAGTGTGCCAATACGTCCCGTGACTGCTGCTACTGGTCATCCGATCTTTCATGTTTGGTTTGGGTCTGGAACTGGGTGACTCGCAGAAGTAGTGGTCCGCCGATAAGACGAGTGCGACCTGCCAACTAAGCGCATTCCGAACGAGAGCGCGGCGGCTCGGTATCACCTGACGGTGGGCCGGGTCTCTATAAGAGGCAGGGAGATGCGGGCCCTCGGCTCAGACCGACCGCATCGCACCGCACCGCCGCCCGTGCCTGCCGGTGTGCCCTGCCCGCTTGCTGACTCGCGTCCCGCTGTCCTTCAACCCCCAGCGGGGCCCACGGCCCCCGGCCCGCCCCTGGCCATGGCTTCGCACGGGTGAGTGAGTGAGCGGACTAGGGTGCCTCGAAAATCGAAGCGCTTGTTACGAAAGGGTTTAAGTTGTCGGGGGCGCCGCCGCTCGATGGAACAAGCCGGGTTCATTACAGCGGGCCGCGTTCCGTATTTTATTTTTCACGAGGAGTCATTAGGGCGGGCGACACCATCAATCGCGGAGTAAACAAGCCAGTGTGTGCGCTGGGGAGTAATCACCTCGAGGAGTCGCTGTCACTTGAAAAAAGGCGAGAGTGTGATTACGGGATGCAGGCCCGCGGGCGCGACCATTGCGCTAGCAAAATAATAACAATTACAAATCGTCCTTCAAAACATGAAAACAAAATTTGCAGGACTGACGCGCTTGGTGAGAATAATCGCAATGGTAAGGACATTCATACCGTGCGGCCACAAGCCAATATTGCTCCCGGAAACAGCTGGCGTGACTTTCGCCAAAATACAAGCTCAGCGCACAGACAGGGTACCCGCTGGTTTCTGCGCAGAGTGGTGTGGAGTGGGGATGTTTAGCGAGCGGGCCTCTTCGTGTCGTCGTCGTCTCCGGTTTCGGTGTTCCTCGCCGTCACCGCCAGATTGAAATATGCCCGGCCCCGGCCCGCTCTCGGAGTGTTCAGTCTCACTTTACGCCTTGAACAAAGCGACCGGGCCGGGCCTAGCCGGGCCTAGCCGGGCTTCCTCGTAGGTCGATGTGTCTGGGTGGGGTGGCTCGGCTCGGCTCCCTTCGCTTTGATACGGGGGATGGTACTGCGCGCCCCGCCGACGGAGTCCCCTTCGGTTCCCGTGCACCCGTCGCGGCCCCCAGCCCGCCCCCAGCCCGCCCCCAGCCCGCCCCCAGCCCGCCCCCAACCCACCGCGGCCCCACTGCTCTGCGTGGCAGTGGCCTCATTGAGCCCCTTTTGAATCGGTGGAGGGCAAACAGTGGGCCAGAAGACCGGTGGAGGTCAAAATATCGGACGCGTTATGAGGACATAGGTGCACTAATGGATTGCTATTGCTCTCCGAACGAGGAATCCATTGATGGGGTTCGAGTCCCATTTAGTTAAGTACTGGAGCTCAAAACGCGTCCAGAGTTTTAGCCGGCTGCGCCGGTCTTCTGGCCCACTGTTGGGCGGTTTCGGCGGGTTTCAGCGGCATATCTGGGCTTAACGCGGCGTGGCGGTGAGCCGAAGGGAAGCGAAAGCGAAGCGGTATTGAATAATGAAGGCACCCGGGTGAGCCGGGCGGCGCTGAAGAGACGCGTGATTCAAGCGCATTTAGGTCAACTCGGATATTGAACCGCAGGGCGCCCCGCCAGCAGCGCCAGTGTGTCGTGGAAGGGCCTTGGGGGTGAAACGTTTCCGGCCGCAGCGGGGTTCGAACCCTCGACGATAAAAGCCATGGACACCCAAACATTTGAGCCTCTAAGTCTTGAAATAACTTATGAAAAAATTTTCTTGACCTTCAAGCCTTCAACAACAGCCAATTTTCATAATTTTATTTTATCGAGAAATTTCGACTTGGTGAAATTTTTTTAGCCGCACGCAAGTCATTCAACTGTGCAGAATTTTGGCAAAAATCCGGGCAGCCACAAGTCTCAGAGCACGTCCACTGTGGATGCGGATCCCACGCGGCCGAAGCGCTGCAGAGGGTGTCCGAGACAACAGGCGGCAGCCGCTACGTGACCCTCCCCTGGTGCGCCGCTAGCCACCAGCCGGTCTAGCCCTGCCCAGCCCACCCGGCCCACCCGGCCCGTGGCGGTTAGTCCAGGTGTAGACACGGGCGCTTCGCGTGCTTCGCGCCGCGCGGTTCCCAACGCGTCCGTCCTCCTTTGCGGGTCGATGGCTGTGGCTTGTGGCTCTGGGTGCGTGCCGCGGCCGCATCGATGGATGCCCTGACTTTGACACACAAACACTCACTCTCTCTCTCTCTCTCTCACTCTCTCTCTCTCTCTCTCTCTCTCTCTCTCTCTCTCTCTCTCTCTCTCTCTCTCTATCTATCTATCTATCTATCTATCTATCTATCTATCTATCTATCTATCTATCACACACACTCACACTCCTGTCACTGACCACTCTAAACGCCAATCTGTCTCAGAGAGAGAGAGAGAGAGAGACAGAGACAGAGAGAGAGGGGGGGGGGGACTTTCAGCGCTAGTGGGTTTGCGTGATGGCTCCACAGGCCGACCACTGAGTGGCCTCTGTCCATCGGTACACCATCAGTCTGCTGCTCGGAGGGCGGTAGACAAAGCAACAACAGCGAGTTTCCAACAACCACTCTACTCTGAGACCCCCACCTTCCCCCGTCGATGCGGCCAGGAGTCAGGAGTTTGGCCAACTACCGCGGACTCCCGGCGAGCGCCAGTTTGCAGCGCCCGCTCCCCGTTCTTCTTGCCCCGTCCGCCTCACTTGTTCAAGGTCGTCCGATTAGAGGGGCACGACGGGCCTCAACCTGTGACATTCGCTGCCGCCCTCCGGCCGACCCTTGGCCGCCTCCTGAGCCCCGTCGACGCGGACGTGTAGGGCCTCGAGCCCTTCGCGAAAGCCCTTTCCTGGCCGACCCATGGCAAAAGCCGAAGCCGCAGAACTGGCTGTCGGATGAAGCGGCGCGCCAGGCCGCGCCAAAACGTAGTTCCTGCTGGCTGGCGCCGAGGCGAGCCTCGTCGCTCTGTCTCTCTCGCACCGCCGCGGCACGCGCCACGAGTGCGAGAGAGACAGAGCGAGCAGCCCTTGATAGCCGAAAAACACCCTAATATACCCCCCCCCTCTCTCTCTCTCTCTCTCTCTCTCTCTCTCTCTCTCTCTCTCTCTCTCTCTCTCTCTCTCTCTCTGCGTGTGTGTGTGTGTGTGTGTGTGTGTGTGTGTGTGTGTGTGTGTGGCGTTGTCTGCGCCTTTGTCGTCCCCGTGGTCCCGGTGTAGTCTGAAACAAAGGCGCATGTAGCGTGGCCCACTGTGCGCGACCTGCTCACGCGGCACGTGCAGGCGCCTGCGCTCGTGCATGGCGTCGCGTGCCGCGTGCGCGAGGCGTGCACCGACATTGCGAAACGTGTAATTCCGGCTGGAGCATCGTCCCTACCTCGCCCCTGTGTGCTCTCAGCTGCCCCCGCGGCCCCCGGGCGGGCCCCACCCCTCCGCCCCTACGCCTGGATGGAGGGGGCTGGATATCGATTTTCTCTCGTAGAGCGCTGCTGCGGAGTGGACGGAGTGGGGCCCCGGGGTTGGATGGAGAGGAAGGGGGCGAGGGGGCAGCCGTCTTCTTCCGCCCCCCTTTGCTACCCCCGCCGCTGGGAAGGGGGAGAGGGGAGTTTTTTGTTCCGCGTGGAGAGGGGGCGCTGGATGGTCCTGGAGTCCTGGACCGCGCTGGATCGACCGGCTGGCTCCAGCGTGCTGCTCCAGCGTGCTGTGCCACGCGTAGCTCGCCAGCGCAGGCCCGCGCCGACCCTGTTGATTCCCCTTGCGCCTCCGCTCCGCCCCCCCCTGCACTTTTCTCCGTGAATGTACACCCCACCCTCTCTCCCCCTCGTGAAGCCCGGAGGCTGGGCTCGGTTCGTTACCCAACACAGCAGAGAGGCTGCAGCACAGATCGCGCCCCCTCCCCGTCGCCTCACCTGTCTGCCTCAACGTTTTTGCGAGTCGCCCCCACGCGGGCCCACTGTGCGTGGGCGTCTGCCTCGCCCCCGCGGCCCCCGCGGCCCCCGCCCCGCGAGGAGAGAGGGAGGCTGCTTTGCCTCCGGCCGGTGGGAACTCCCTTTGTCCGCCAGTTAAGTTGGTTGGTGGGCGGCCGGGTGGGGCACAGTGGGCTAGAAGACCGGTGCAGGCGGTCAAAATCCCGGACGCGTTTTGAGCCCCAGCGTCCCTAAATGGGGACTCCAACTGAACGTGTGACCCCACCAATGGGTTGCTCTGTACTTCCGCCATAATTGTTTATTTGCAGTCTCTTCCAGCTTGTTGTAACGCTCCCCGTCGTTCTGTTGCAGAGTGGTGCCAGCGGCCTCCCCACGGCGCAGCTGTAAGCCTCCCCATGCTCACCCTACGGTTGGTGTCCACGCACTTCCTGAAGCAGCCGTAGCTGGTCAAGATGTGCCTCGACCGTGACATGAACCCGTAGACGGACCCGCCAGCGCTCCTTGGACTCGGTCTGGACCTTCCCCTTCACCGGCGACCCGAACCACTAGCATAAGAGACTTGAAAAGTGCCGAACGAGCGACGGTCCTTTCGTTGAAACCAAAGACACTTGATTTAACCCTAAAGAGTGAGGTTCCTAAGCGAGCACACGCGATGTGCTCCCGTAGTGATAGTGAGTAGTGTACCTGAACACCCTGCTGTGCAGCAACACGGGGAACTTGAGACAAGACCTCCCCTTCGTCCACCCTGTGGAACATAGCAAAGGAGTGCCTGTGCGGCTGGCGCGCAGAGAGCGGCGACGACTGTTGCGTGGGAGCCATGCGACGGCCCACCTTGTGCGGAGACGCCGGCGCCGTGGACGCGGACGATGTGGCCTGCCTGCACCGGGCGGCGTCCAGGACCACGTCCAGGTCCACGTCATCGTACGGCGCGGACGTGACCGGCCAGGGCGGGCGGGGCCAGACGCCGAGCCTCGGCCGCCTGTCCAGAGTGAAGCGGCTCATCGCCGACTCGCTGCTGCTCGGCGGGCGCGGCGGTCGCGGTGGGCGCGGGGCCAGCGTGGCGGCGGGGCCGGCCGCGGGCCCGTCGACGACCACCCCCCGCGCCCACAAGGCCGCCAAACAGTTTGGCGTCCCACTGTGCGACGTGGCCCTCACCAAGGACGGCGTGCCCGTGGTCGTGGCCAAGATCTGCGGCTACCTGGAGAACCACGGTGAGTCGGAGCGGCAGCCGCCTGCGCTGCTCGGCGTAGACCGTCCCGCCGAACGGACCGCCGGCCGGGTTGCCTACCTCCGAGGCGCTCCAGGCTCCTCGGGGCACAGTGGAAGTGGCCCACTGTGCAGGGGGAATCCCTTTGGTCAGTGTCCTAACTCGACTTGTTTCCTTCCCACAGGGCTGCAGTCCGAAGGTTTGTTCCAATCCTCCTCTGCAAATCCTCGACTTGCCGACGGGCTGCGCGCCTCCTTGGACCTGGAAGGGTCCAGTGATGTTTTCACGACCGCCCTGCTGCTGCTGATGTGGCTCAAGGAGCTTCCTGAAACCTATCGTGTGGGGCCATGTTGCTGCAGAGCTCTTGTCTGTGCATGACAGTAAGTAAAGATGTTTTATTTTTGTTTGAAATGTCCCCCACCCCTATTTGTATTGTGATCTACATGTAAACTTGCTTTTGCTTTTCAGAAACGTCTCAAGAATCAGTAGGAACATGGCGTCAGGCAATACGTTTAGTACTTTGTTCTTTACCTGAAACAAACTTAAGACTTCTCCGGCACATCTTACGTTTCTTGCACCGCTACAACCAGCACCAACAGCAAACGCACTTCCAAAAATGGACCACAATCAATGTTGAGTCACCTTGGCTCAATATTTGCCCCATTATTAATACTCAGAGGGTTTGAATATTATGGTGCCGAACAGCTATCAAGAGCAAGTATTTTAACTTCACGATTAATCCAAGATCATGCATCAGTCTTTCATCAATGGTAATTATAAGCTCTCGGGAATTTACATCCTCATAGTCTCATTTAATTTTTATCAGATAAATACCATCAATAGTGCAAGAAGATAATAAAATGTGTTATTTTGTGCATCACAGGATTTTAGATCATCCAAATGAAGTTCCTTCTAAACCAAATGACAAATCTCCTAAGTTTTCGAAGAAAAATAATCATGGAGAAATTTCAAGGATGAATGTAGAAGATACTGAAAATGCAAGCTCATGTCAGCATAGGAAGCGAAAGGAGAGGAATGAAAGTGCCAATTCAAATCAGAGCCTTGACCGTAAAGTTATAAGGTAAGGGTTCATTCCTCAGCATTATATTGAAATTGGCTTCTTTTTGCATCCTGAAACTCACTTTAAGAGGAGAAACATTTTCTGTTCTTGCAGATCAAGCTCAGCAGAACGTCACATTGAACTAACAATTGCTGACAAGACCAATGAAAGCATTCGTCGTGTAAGCAGCCATGAGGACTTCAGTCGCGTAAAGCAGAAGATGAAAGCATCAACCAGCAATAAGGCCAAATTTACGACCGTCGTGGAGCTCTCCGACCAGCCGCCAGCTGTTGTAAGTCTTTACATCTGTTTAGTTAATACTAATTGACTATTCTTTACACAAGGCTTACTGTCTATTTTTCTTGTAGCACTTGCCACTTCAAGAATGTAACCACATGGACTCACCAGTTGCAACCAAAGATATTCACATATCTACACAAATCTCTGTACAAGATTCTGGCTTACAGCAAAAAGAAAATGAGTTGCTTAGAGACCAGCCACATTCAATCAAAGCACGAGATCGTTACCATGCTGAGATCCATGAGGATGAACACGAGAAGAGGCGAAACTGTGAGCGTTTTTCTCGTTCTCTTTTACCTCCAAGATCTGTCGCTAGACGCACAATAGGACGGAAGAAAAGGACTCACCATTCATCTAGTATGCTTACTGCGACCTGCAATAAATCTGTTCTGGTGTGTGTTTTTCCAGTATTTCCATTTATTTCATCACCAAATTAAATGTTATTCCTAAACTGTAATTTTTATTTCTTTGAAATTTTTAGGAACACGATGATAAAGACTTGTCCAAAAAATCTTCAAATACGCCTGAAACCACTGTAACACAACATCCTCTAGACCTGCCCAATCAGAATTCTCTCTCCTCTGAAGAACAAGATGATGATTTGGAACCAGCGGCAGAAATAGATTCACTTTCTGATGAATCCCGTCCAGAATCAAGTCACTCATTTCTTCAGCTGCACCCTCCTGTAAGTGTAGTGATCTTTGATTCTTATATGATAAGTGATTTTAAGTTATCTCTTCTGTATTAAATATTTTATATGGTGTAGGAAAGGGAAAGGTCTCCCTCACCATCCATCAGTCCATGCACACCACCCTTAGATTTGACCACTCTTCACCAGTCTGTTGATAGCAGTGAACCTGTGGCCAGTCGAGTGGGATGGGACTATGTGAGACCTCAACATCAGGTCAGTATCATTTATAGGCTGTTTGTTATATGGGGTTTTATAATCCTTTCTTGCCTTGTAATTTTTTCCATGTGATTCATATTGAATTAATCTTAAAATATCATATTTTCTAGGAGGAAGATGCTGGGCGAGGAATTCTTCTTTCACCTCGAAACTCAATGATACTTTCTCGTCGTGTTTTTATGGACCACAACATTCCTCCATCACCCCCTGGGAGACCAACCATAGGAGACTCTTGTCTTGACAAAACCCTAACGCTTACATAGATGTTGAAAATGATAATGTAAAAATAATGAACAAAACAGATTGCAAGGTAGGCCTCCCTAAAATGTTCATATGCCGATGGGGTAGTACACAATTTATCTTTGCACTTTTCTCCATTATTGATGTGATTCATCTCAATGTTCAGCATTAAGAAAAAATGTTAAAACCGCTATGAAGAGGGCTTTGAGAGGAGATTTGGATTACCGGCCGTCGTCAGATCTGGACAAAATGGCTGCAACAAGGATGTTAAAAAGTTGTGATCTCGATTTGAGGCCAAATTCGACAAGGAGACTATAAGGGGTAAGTGACTTGAAGTTCATTTTGAGCTATTGAAAATGGTTTTTTAAACTCAATTTTTGGACTGAGACGTGTACTCATTATTGGCCCTACACAGATCGAAGGAAAACGCCTCTCTCAGCAATGCAATACTCAATTGGACAGCTAGATCCATTTACCACGTGGCTTCCATCTGATTTAGATGGTACAGCTGGGCAAAAAACCAATTTCAGAGGAGTATATGAAGATACGGTAGCTGAAGTTGAGCGTCGTTTGACAAGAAAGTCGACGCATTAGCGAGTGTGACATCACAGAATCTTTAGACTCGACATGATCGCCTGAAGAACACGCTGCGGAGAAATTGAGCCATGAGCGAGAAAGCTCATTTGTAGTGGCGGAAAGAGGACAAAAAGGACAGACAAAATTTGTGGAAGATGCAAGTAGCAAAAACAGGCGAAGGAGAATGTGCGACCCTTTATACGATCGTAATCGGACTTTGAAAAGAATTATAGCTCGAGCTGTCATCAGTGAAGTACCCTTTAAAATGGTCTTTTGAATTTTTTTTTAATACCCAGAGCAAACTTAAATAAATTTCTTAATTACAGTCAAAGCTGACAGGATAGAGCATCAGCCGAAATTGCGACGAAACAAATCCCCATGAGCATGAAAGCAATGAACATCACAAAACACAACAACCTCCTTCTCAATAATGGGAGAGATGGTAGTATGGATACGCCTTCTGCTAGTCGTATCACAAGGGCCTATTGTAACCAATGCAAGTTCCTCTTCACCTGCCGTTGGATTACAAAGCCAGCCGAGCATGGAAGAGACCAGTGACAGCCAGACCAGTTCCTCTGATTCATTGGGAGAAAATTTACATGCACTTCCTCTGTAAGTAAAATTAGTAATCATTCAAATTTTTTTTTAGGTTTTCACTGTATTGCATCATTATCTGGGTGGCTTTATTTCACAGGTCAGATCTAGTTTTGCAACTGACTCAAACTCGTGAGGAAAAGAAAAAGTTGAGACGTCTTCTACGAGAGCAGGAAGAACAGTTTCAACTGCAGACTGGGCGCCGCATGCAGCGTGAAGACAGAGTGGCCCTCCCTGGTGATGCAGGAGCTGCCAAAGATTTTACAATAATATATTCATCATACAAACAAACTAAAGCTAAGCTTAGACTCTTGGAAGCATTGGTAGCCAAGCAAAGGTAATTTTAGTGTGATACAAAAGGAATGCTTTTTATTGTGTGCGTATGGATTGGAAGAATCTCCAAGTCTCTCTTTTTTTTTTTTTTCCCACCATGTGAGCTTTTTAATATAAAATAAATATTTGTTTCCTCTGTTTGGAGGGTGTATGAAAGTGTATTTCAGCTATATATGTCTGTTTTTTTCCCCTATTTCTTTTGTTTTT